>JAJLXT010000065.1:26903-54942 GCA_030571395.1 Nakaseomyces sp. UFMG-CM-Y6046 | reverse complement strand
TCACAGGTGTTACAAGGTGGTTTGTTGTGGAAGATCCCATGGAGGATGTCGTCACCACAGAAATTCCGTCAAAGACAGAGATTAAAGGCTGTTGACGATGTAGTAGAAAACCTAACGCTGGGTTTACATGTACAACGGTGTCAGCAGAAGGGTATGCAATACGAAGAGGCATTTGAACAGAAGAAGAAGTTAAAACCAAGAAGTGCAGTGATGAGACTGTTGAACAAGTCTAACCATTTCCCAAAGGAGTTCCAAATGTCATCAAAGGACAAATACACCATATTCGACAAGAAATCGCAAGGTTACAGAAAGAGTGTCCACAAGGTACCCAAATGGACTAAGCTTTCGCTGAGGAAAAACCCTCAATTCTTCTAAAACTTGTATATATATTTTTTATATAAAAGATCAGGCATTTATTTCCAACATGTATATATAAGCTCTCATAACATTCCAAATAATATTAATAGATGCTCCCTTGAAATAAGCCATTGGACGCAGTGGAATCATCGAATGTTGTATTCCTCGAGAGACCAAATTACAACTTTATTTTTTATTTGTTTTTTTATTTTTTTGTATTTCTAAAAAAGCTTCAAAGACGCAAGCGATGTTGGTTTATTTGGATCAACATTTGCATCTTGAATCATCAAGTTCAAAACTGTAACAACAAAGCTATATCAAATTAAAGTCAGCGACATAATGAATTCTACGAAGCAGAGGCAATATGCCCACCTGGCGGAGCAACTCAAGGAACTAGATCAAAACCTAAAGGTTACTACGCAACATTTAGTTGTGATGTCAAAACAATGCAACGAAAATATAGTCGGTCAATTGGGGAAAGTACATGCCAGTTGGCTCATAGGGAGTAGTAGGTGTTTTGAAGAACAAATGCTAGGTGGACAGAAGTGAATTTGTAGAATATGGATAGAAAATTCGAAAAAGAAAAAATTTGTGAGTATGTGTTCCATACTGCGTTGTATTACTATTCCTTTTAATGATTTTTATAGATATGTTATTACATATATATATTGTAATAAATGACTCTATGATATATGTTTTCTTTAGTTTTGCTAATAATAAAAAAAACAAAGAAAAAAAAACATGCTAATTATAATCTATTTTTCGTTTCCGAAGTAAGGCGGTATATAAATATATATATCTATATGGACAACCCTTCTTTTCAAGACTTTGGTTTCTGCTGTTCCTTACGTTTCTGTTTCCTTGCCAATTTGACTTCAAATTCGTGGCAACTAATGGTACCGTCAAGGATCAATGGTTCTGGTTGTGGGTCCTCTGTGAAATATTCACAATGCAGTGCTTGTGAAGCGGTTAGCCTAGTAGATTGATCGTACCTTAACAGCCCTTGTGCTAGTTCAAAACATTTATCGGTCTCTAATATCTGTTTATAGTCTCTTTCAAACACAGATGGGTATTTAGTGATTTGTTGTGGCATTACCATGAAAAACCAAGGCATATCAAATATATTTGGCCATTGTTCCAATGTAGGAGATCCCATAATCTTGAAAATCGCTTCCAATTGTTCAAGCTCATTAGATCCTTGAAACAATGCTGACTTGTTATACAACTCAACCAAGAGACAACCGCAACCCCACATATCAACTTCAGGGCCATAATTTGTTGTGCCTAATAGTAATTCAGGTGGTCTATACCATATCGTTATAACTCTATTGGTGTAATCTTTAATGGAGTTTACATTCGTGTCGATCTTTCTTGCTAGCCCAAAATCAGTGATTTTCAAAGAACCTTTATTGTCTATCAAAATATTAGAGCCCTTGATATCACGGTGTAAAATGCTATTGTCATGTAAATATTCAATACCTTGTAGGATTTGTTTGAAAATATGCTTGGACTGTGCAGATGATATCTTAATCTGCTTATTTAGAAGGAGACCACTTAAATCATTATCAGCATATTCAAAAATCATGTATATTATCTTTTGACTTTCCACCATGATCTCTTTTATCGTTGAAACATTGGGGTGATTGAAACTTTGTAATAATTTAATTTCTCTTATCGATGTAATGGGGAAACCTTCTCTCTCTCCTTGTAGTCTCAATTTTTTCAATGCAACTAATTTATTCGTTATAGTGTTTCTGGCTTTATAAACTTTACCGTATGTTCCTTCTCCTACTTGCAGAACTCTCTCATAAATTGATTCTGTTCTATTCTTAGAAATGAACGTTACGGGAAGTTCCTTGGTTGAAACAGCCGATGGTTGCTGTGTTCCGGTGTATGCTTGGCCATTATTATATCTCGATATCGTTGATTTCGGACCCTTCGGTAACTGTAATAGTAATCTATCCACTTTTCCATTACTGTTATTCCGTACTGATGATGTATTCTCTTTATTTTGCTGTGTCACACCTGGAGACTTAGGTCTCGAAGGTATATCACTGTATCTACCTTGTGATCTGGGATTCTTATTATTTTTGTTACCTTTATTATCTGTTCTATCATCAAATTTATTGTCATTAACTCCACTTCGCCTAGAACCATTATCAAATCTGCCTTCAAACCGAGATCTTTGAGATTGGACATTATTGGATTCTGTTGCATTATTGAACTTCGATTTATCATTACCTCTCTTATTATACCACGAACCACCCTGGTAACGTGAACTATAGTCTCTATTACTGCTGTCATCTTTCGAACCTACTCTAGCTCGCTTGGCATTATTGCCAGATTTTGAAGTAGCTCTTCTCTTAAAGTGTTTTGAAGCACCATTCTCTTGGTACCCGTTATATGACATCTAAGATATTTCAAAACCGTTATTGTATAATATGATCAAATACCTGCTTTTTCTTCAAATAACTATATTAATGTTCAATATCCTAACTTTGGTCGTGTTCAACTTCAAAAAAACACAAGAAAGCACAAAATAATCAGATTAAAACCAAAATCTCAATAGAAAAAAAAAAAAAGAACTACTACAAACTGACCACCCTAATAACCAGTAGTATTGACCAATGCTAAATGATACTTTATGATTGTATTTAATTAGACTATATATCAACAGAAGCATCGGAGACAAATCTTCTTTCAACCAATTTTTTTTTTATTTAAATTTTTTTATATTTTTTTTTTTCAAAGACCTTCGCCCATCGGTCAAACCATGGACAGAAAAGCAATAGCAGGAATTATTATCATATTCATAAATTAGCAAATTTTGATATTACAACCTTATATAGTAAAATGTGTATTTGTATTTGTATTTATTTCAACGCAATGTCGTTATTATTATTTAGAACATAACCTGATTGTAAAAGAACCAGGGAAAAATAAAATAAAATAAAATAAAAAGGAAACGTAATTTCCAACTGAGAAAAATGTGTTATATTAAAAACTTGTTAGAGAAAAGACCAGAATATTCAAGCAGAAAAGAAGAGCAAAATATACAGCATTGAAAAAAACAAAAACAAAACATTATCAATTTGGTGTGTTAACATTCGTCGTTGTATTACTATCGATATGTTTTAATTCTGTTGAAGATTCCAAGTATTCACTCAGCCTTCTTTGCTTGATAGAGTTATTGAGTTCTTCATATTGTTTTTCTCTCTTTGATTCCAAAAACGGTTCTGTTTCAGAGATGTCTTCAAGACTTCTGCCAGTTGTAGAGTAAATAGAGGTAATTTTTTCAAGACCATATTGAGCTGTTGGGCTGACATTTGGTTCATATAATTGGGAAGTACTCTTCTTAATGTTAGATGGGATGGCTGTGATGTTACTACTATTCACACTGTTACGTCTAGTTGGAGGGTCACTGTAGGAAGTTTTACCAGCATTTGGTGATATGTTCTCGCCAGCAGAAGATACTTGCATGATTCTACCAGGTTCAACCATGGAGATAGGAGGTTGTAGTAGTTCACCATTACTGAAAAATTCAATAAATCTCAACACCTTAGCAATGACCAATGTATCCGTATCCTTACCCCACAACAAATCCAAATGTTCATGTAAATCGACCTTGACGTCAAAGACATTGGTCATAGGCAAGTTACTTCTCATGACATTGATATCAACCAATGAATCGACACCACCGTAAATCAGTAAGATTGGAGTCTTAATGTTGGTCTTTGTAGGGAATCTTGGGATCTTGTAAGGTCTAGTCAATGAGTTAAACATATCATCTTGTTCTTCAAACATCTGGAACTTCTGAGCTCTTAAAATTTGGAACCAATGGACGATGGACTTGACACTGGTAGTTGAATACAATTTAGAATAGGAGGCCATCTTCTGTTTTGGAGTGATGTTCAAAGCCTTCCAGTTAAATAGGATCTTGTTACCAAAGTCGATAAAAAAATTAAACAATTTAGGGTGGATAGTTCTTTGCCAGACCACAGCGGAAGGCAAGATAATGTTACGACCAAAGAACAGATACATTAGCATTGGTGATGACTTGGCTAAAGTGTCAACAATCCTGTTGTGTAGACCACGAGGAGTCATGGCTGGTGCAATGGCGATAAAATGCGACACTTTCTTGTTCAGTTCCTCACTAATACTTAACGCAGCAAACATCTGGGCGGATCCCTGGGAAAAACCGCAACAAATGACTTGATCCACTTTACATCTGTCCAGCACGAATTGAATAGAGTTAGGAATATCAAAGAAGGCAAATTCGTCGATAGAGAAATCCCAGAACTCCTTGGACTTGGGCTGCTTGTAAAGATGTGCCGTAGAGTACTTGTTACCTCTGTTGTTACCCATCCAGACATCGAACCCCAAATCATGCAGAACAAACGGCAAATTCTTGTGTCTTTCCATATTACAGACCCACACATCAGAACACATCAGCAAACCATGGTGCAAGTACACAGTCTTGCCGTTGGCAGTACCGGGTCTTGGCGCAATCCTGTGAAGTGTCAAAATATAGTCATCCTCCGTGCGCACGAGATGGTCCTCCACCTCGATACCAAACATAGCGCACATGTCGTGGATGGTCTCGGCAGTACGCAACCTCTCCTCGAAGGAAGTGTTGTCAGCGCTAAACGAGTAGTTAATCAGCCATTCTATCAGCGAGATAAGCGGTTGTGGTATCAGTCTCAAGAAAAACGCAAACACTGTCTCCACATAGACCAGCACCACTATCACATAGTCCGTGATAGTAAACCTATTAAATATCATAATTATCCGTTGTTGTATTTTTTTGTCTCGAGGATACAGAATAGTAGAATACCCAATACACCCACACATACATTACATTTATATAGGAAAGTCACAAAAGATTTACAATGCTTATTTAAGGGACCCATACTCCCCCCCCAAAAGGAGAGAAATCTTTTTTGTTATACGAGCGTGTGAAGTGATATTGTTATAATACCGAGTATATGGGAACAGTTTTGTGTGTATTTTATATTATTACGACTTTAATGTAGTAGCAAAAATGGGAACGGGTGGGGGACTAGATCATATATGTATTATAACAAATTGTATATATGATAATAAATAAATAAGGGGGAGGAGGAGGGGAATAGTAGTTTACAGAGATATTAGTAAAAAAAAAAGGGTTTTACATGTTCCAGATGTATGCACCGGCGACGGCAGTCAAAGCCAAGACGGAGTAACCGGTTCTGTAGACACCCTTGATGGTGAGTTCCTTAGCGAAGTCCCAGATGTAGTGTCTGATGGTGCTGAAGTAGTGGAACGCAAAGGTGAAAGCGAAACCAGCCTTCACGATCTGTTGAGTCAATGGCGAGACGTGCTTGTGGTACCATTGAGACACGGACTCAGTGTTGATGCTGGACATGAACACACCGGCACCGAACAAGATGGTCAAGACATAGAAAGTACCACCCAAAATCAAATGCGAGATTCTGTGTACGGAGGACATGTACCAGGTAATCTGTGGTTGGTATATAGTCAAATGAGGAGAGATAGGTCTCACACTTCTCTGCTTGTTCAACAGAGCCTCCTCTTGTTTAGTCATGACGGCATTCAGTCTCCTGACAGAGGAACTCAGCAGCCTCTTACCAGTGATACTCTCAAGAGCACCTCTCTTGGCAACACCAAAGACACCTTTATTCAAACCCAACTTGAACATGATATTGATTGTATTGTATAATTTGTATTGTTATTACTAGAGATTGAATGATGAAGATGTATAATAGAATATAATACAACACAGCACAAAAACCCAAAAATATATAAAACGTATATATATAATACTAAGAAGAAGAATAGAACTTTGAATCACACTATACCCCTTCCCTCTTCTTCCCCCATCACACACACAGCGAGAGAGAGAGAAACCCAGAAGACAAACAGACAAAAACAGAGAGAGAGAAAAAAACAACCAATCACAAACGGGTCACACACACACACACACACACACTCTCTCTCTCTGCCTTCGGGATACTCCGGTGTGTCTGTCTATCTCTGCGTGTCTCTGCGTGTCTGTCTATCTCTGCGTGTCTGTCTGTACATTCCTTTATATTTCTCAACCCGGATGAATGGGAAACTGCTTCTTTTCTTTCTATCGTTGTATTTATCTGTATTGAGGAGGGTAATTTATGATTGTTCGTGTAATTGGATAAATAGTGTTGTGATAGTTCGTGTGTTAGAATATGGATTATAGTGGCTTCTAACGGAAAAGACATGTGACTATCTCGTATTTTCTACGTATCAGATGATACTAACGTCCTCTCTCTTTTTTTTTTTTTTTTTTTTTTTTTTTTTCAAAAATTTCTGTGGGAGGAGGAAATTATTTAATTCCCCTGTTTAAAGTAAAAAAAAAATAAAATTAAAAAAAAAATAGTGAATGATTAAACAATATGAATAACTCACTGATTTAGGCACCGAGAACAGAGATAAACAAGCAAAACTTTAGATCTTAGCTATAAGTTGAAAAGACTATTGTTGAAAAATATAATTTACTATACAAAACAGGAAAAAGAGATGGCTTGGATGTCTATATTTGGTGGCGGAAGCAAAGAGAAGGATTCCCCTAAGGAGACTATAATACAGCTGAGGGAGCATAAGAACTTGTTGACCAAGAAACATGCACATTTACAGACACAGATTCAATCACAAGAGAACGAGGCCAGGAAGTTCCTGGCAAAGGGTAATAAGACGATGGCTAAAAATGCATTGAAGAAGAAGAAGACTTACGAGGCACAGGCAGAGAGAATGGACTCACAGATAGAGTTTGTCGAACAGCAGTTGTACTCTATTGAGTCTGCTAACTTGAATTTGGAAACCATGAAGGCCATGAAGCAAGGTGCCAAGGCCATGAAGTCTATTCATTCGGGTATGGACATTGATAAGGTTGACGAAACTATGGACGAAATCAGAGAGCAGATGGAGCTCGGCGAAGAGATCAGCGACGCTATCTCTAAACCAGTTTATGCTGGTGCCAATGAGGTTGATGAAGATGAACTGGATGAAGAGTTGGAGATGTTGGCAGAGGAGTCTGCTGCCGCAGTTAACGCAGAACCACAAGTGGTGAATAAGGAGTCCAAGACACAAGAGAAGAAAATATCAATGCCTAACATACCTAACACCAAGATCACGGAGTCTAAGGATAAAGTTGAAGAAGAAGAAGAGGATGAAGATGAACGTGCATTGAGAGAGCTACAAGAAGAAATGGGTCTGTGAAAACGAAATGATGATTAATGAAAAAAAAAAAAAAATAGAAACAGAAAAGCTATAATAAATTAAGAAAGTAGAAAGGAAACAAAGGTAAAGGACTACAAACTCATGTTCTCTTTATTCCATCCTTTTGTACAATAATTGTTTAAAAGTATGTGAGAGAAGGCTACGTTATACATATACTACATTGTCATTGAAAATGTGTTTCTATTATCCTGCTTATCCTTTTGTATGTCTTTGATATTGATATTGTTCCAGCCATGAATTTTTTTTATTCTTTTTTTTTTGTAAATTACAACTCAGAATAGGTGACATTTCTTTTGTTTCTTATTTTTTTCTGAAATAATTAAGTAATATAAAATTCACTGTTACACAGCATCTAAAAGTAAGATAATATAAACTGTATTTTTATCATATCGAACTTCTCTTGTTTCCAGCAATATGAATTTTATTTTTAATTCAGAACATTAGTCACTTTGTCCTTTTATATATACATAAATTGATAGTTGTGTAACGATATGAGTTGAGATGTATTAAAATCATATATGTATTGACTTTTAGTCTATAAAAAATGAACAGAATCATTATATTCGTGTTCAGCTTAGAAGTATGATGTCTTTCTTTGCTTTGTAATCATAACGTCGAGGTGAGATTGACATCTTTCAAAATAATTTATTACATTATCATCTAATTCACAAGAACCCAAACTAAGAAGAAACAGAATATGATGAAAAACACTTTCGCAACTAACCAACGGTTACTTTTGACTCTATCGAAATATTTCAGCAGTTCTCTTTGGGCACCAGTTATATTTATGTCAACTTCATCGACGTTGGCGTCAATTCTTTGAATAACTTCACCTTGTTCTTGAACCATTGAGGCTAATTGTTGAAATAAGTTACCAACCTCTTGGATTGTAGAGTCAATCATCTCCACCGCATTATTACGTTCCTGTAAATATACGTTATTGGCTTGGCCTTCTTCCATCATTAACAGCATTTGAGAGTCACTTTGTGGAAGAGCCAGCTCCGAACCTTTAGCTGCACTTGATGTAATCTCATCTTCAACCACAGAGGAACTCATGAATGGATTAGAGTTATTATATGTCGTTTCAGCTGCTAACAAATTGGTGTTAGCATCAGTTGTATCATTTGCATTTGAATTTGTAGCAGTTATACCATTACTGCCGCTTCTACCGGTATTCGAGCTTATCTTTTCCCATCTATCCCTATTTGCCATTTCCATCCGCTGTCTCTCCTCCAAGACATCTTTAAATCCTCCCGATATATTCCTCATCTTGGTGTTCAGCAGGTTGACCACATTCTTTGAGTGTTGTGTAGCCACTTCGGGGGTAGAATCCACAGCACCTCCCTTCTGTTGTCTCTGTAGCTTACTCAGATCCACAAGACTTTGCTCAATAGCGTATATCTTCCGTTTGATTAAGAAGGACAACTCGGCAATCTCAACAGGATTGTCATTCAACATAGGTTTCCTCTTGGCCAACAAAGCCAGTTTAGACAGCAGTTGAGCACTACTAGATATTTCACGTGCTATAGCAGAGGCTCGTTTCTGAAACTCCGACACATTACGGTTATCATTGCTTTTATCGTTTTGTTGAACCTGTCTATTCCTCTTCCTGTATGTAGCAACACTTTGCTGAAACTCAAACGTTCTGTTCTTAATATTCATTATTGCTTCAGATACCAGTTAATTCCACTATTCAAAAAAACACCTCTGGTTATGGCTCGTCCCAGTTAATTATTTGAACTTGCCCTAAAATGCTAACACTCTGTTCTCTTTACTTTTAAATTTCGTGATCGTTATTGAATTTTTCCAACTTTACGCCTTTTTTTAATTTTTTTTTAAAATTTCACTTCATTTCGGTTGCGCTGGGTCCGGATTGTGATTTTCAACCGCATACAATATTGCCTTACCTTTATTACACTATAGTCCAATATTAACCATATCTTGATATTACTATACTGTATTATTTTATTACAGTTCTACAGTTCTACAATATAACAGACCCTATGAAGAGTACAATACCAAATTGTATGAAGAGTGCAATACAATATACCGTGCTTCTGGTTTAGATAACATAACTCTAAGAGTACTAAGGATTGAAACATTTGTAAAAAATTTGTTGTCTTTATTATAATCATATATATATATATAAACTAATGTAGGAGTTTAAATTAATTTCTTGTGGGTGGAAAGGGTATTTTTAACCTACTTACAACTTTGAGCTACCGGAGAAATGACGAACCACTTCATCAATGGCCTTGGCAACGTATTCAACGTTACCAGTGTTTAGACCGGCAATGGAAGCTCTACCACTGGAGACCATGTAAACTGCGTGTTGGACTTCTAGTCTTTGGACCATTTCAGCAGATAGACCAGTGAACGAAAACATACCGCATTGTTCAACGATGTGGTCCCATGTGCCTGGAGTACCCAGCTTAACCAGGTGATCTCTTAGCGCTACTCTCATTTCTTTGATTCTGGAGGACATGGTGACCATGTCCTCGTGCCATTGAGCGGTAAGTTCTGGGGTATTTAGAATCTTAGCGACGATCTTGGCACCGTATGCAGGAGAGTTGGAGACCTCAGACCTGATAATGCTAGAAAGTTGAGAACCGATGGCAGCTCTGATTGGTGCGAGGTCAGCTCTCTGTTGAGGCAGAATTAAGTGGAAACAACCAGTTCTTTCACCGTACATACCAACGTTCTTAGCGAAGGATTGGCACACCAGGATAGGAGAAACCTTGGCCAGCTTCTCAACACCTAGGCGTAGTGCAAATGCGTCTTTGTTCAGGTCACCAGAGGCGAACCCTTGGTATGCAGAGTCGAACAAAGCTATGTGGTCACCCTTGGCGATAGCGTCCAGGATCAAAGGCCACTGCAACTCACTTGGGTCCAAACCGGTAGGGTTGTGTGCGCATGCGTGTAGGACGAAGACAGAACCACTGGGTGCTTGTTCGATGGCTTTCAAGAACCCTTCCAAGTCCAAAGACTTGGTAGAGCTCTTCCAGTATGGGTACGTGGCAGTCTCAAGACTCTGTGCCTTGAAGATAGCGTTGTGGTTAGCCCATGTAGGTTGGGACAGGTACACCTTTCTCCCAACGGCAAACTTGGCCAAAAACTTGGCAGCAATATGCAGCGCACCAGTACCAGACAGGGACTGTACAGAAATGACTCTATTCTCTTTCAAAGCTGGAGAGTCCTCACCGAAGATAACTTTGGCAGCGGCAGAGGTCAGTTCTGGAAGACCGTTGATCCCTAGATACTCATGGTTATAAGAAGGATCCTCGTGGATCAGTTTCTCCGCCTTTCTAACAGATGGCAAAACCCATGGCTTACCATTATCATCACGGTAAGCACCAATACCCAAATCAACCTTTGGAGTTCTTGTATCTTGACCATATCTCTGCTTCACACCGAACAAAGCATCAGCAGGCAATTCTTCAATATTGTTAAAAATAGTAGCAGACATCAGGGGGGATAGATTTACTTTTATTTTCTTATTCACTTGAAAGGGGAAACCAGAAAGAATTCAGAAAAAAACAGAATCTTTGTAAATTAATACTATATATAATATACAAACGAGTCAAAACATTATATAATACCATATATATATATATATATACAATACAATATAATATAATGTAATATAACATATTCACATCATTGAGCCGGAGTAAATGAAAAAAATATTTTTTCGAAGAGAGAGAGAAAGCCCTTAATTTCCCACAAAACGACACACTTGTATGACACATAGAGATACACACACAGACGCAGCCGCACAGTTGCAAAATTTTTTTTTGCTCCGCGTCTTCGGCCTGGGGTGGGATGGGGTAATCAATATAGGAGGATAGTCTGGGTATGGGTATGGGTATGGGTATGGTTATCCACCCTCCGAACAAAACTCAACAATTTAATATGGTTGTTTGGCCGAGCGGTCTAAGGCGCCTGATTCAAGTTTAATCACTTACTACATTACAATGTAGGAGCACTCAGGTATCGTAAGATGCAAGAGTTCGAATCTCTTAGCAACCATCTAGTTTTTTTTGTTGATATATATTTTGGTTTTCCGGGTAAACTAACCATTTTTTTTTTTTTTTCAATATCAGCGGTGTTCAACTGAAATCCTTTTTGAATCAGAGTGTGTGTTCTTTACAATATGGAGATTGTATATTATGATATACCATTATGTAAAAGTAGTCTCTTATATATGCAGTGGCACTGGTTTTAGTGTGAAGTATCTTTTATTTTTTTGTTCTTTTTTTTTGTATGCAGAAGCTCAGGTTTATCACATACTTTCTCTTCTATGTACTAATTCTTAATATATCTGTGCGTTTGTTTCAGCGCTATGGTGCTGAAGCTTTCTTACAGATGGTATATAAAGGTGATTGTGATTCCTTGTGCTGGTGGCAACGGGTGCCCTTTGTGGAACGTGTTGTTTGGTCTATTGTGGATCAATTAGAATAAATAAATTATTATTTATATATATTGATTTTTAATAATATGATATTCTATTTTTGTTATATTATGATATTCTATTTTTGTTATAATATCCTATTCTATTTTTGTTATAATATCCTATTCTATTTTTGTTATAATATCATATTCTATTTTTGTTATAATATGATATCCTATTTTTGTTATTATACATTATTTTTCTTTTTAAATTTCAGATGGTAGTTCAACACCACCAACAGCCCAGATCTCTCTTTCGTCTTCGTATCTGTCACTGAACATGGCTTCTGCATCACCACCAGCGGCCATTCTTTCTCTTTCAACAGAGGCTAATCTTTTGGCGACTCTCTTAGTGTAGTCACCAATGGATCTTAATTGGATTGTGGTACCAGCAACATTGGTGATAGAGTCACCATTGGCACTGATCTTCTCAAACCAGCTGTTGAACATGGTCATGTCTTCGTCCTCGATCAACTCGAACAGAGCCAAGAACGCCTTCTCAGATGCAAGTTTGATAGGAATGATAATATCTCTAACACAAGAGAACACGGAGGTGGCTAGAGCGTCAATGTTTGGTTTGACAGTCTCGGTGTTCTTTAATCTGGCAATGGTTCTGATGACAACAAGAGCCAATCTTCTTTGGTCGTTAGAGTTACTTGGAGGAGTAACTATAACTCTGGCCAATTCCTCAGTTAGCCTCTTGATGTCTTCTTCAGGCAATGAAAAGGTTTCCTCACTGGTCATGTTAGAGTATGGGGACTTAGATTCATTCACAAGCAATAAGATCTTACCAGCAGCCATTGTGGCATTTTCGGCAAAGTAAATGTTGGATGAGGTTAGAGCGGTAATGATGAAAGTAACGTAATCACTAACTCCCGACTTAAAGATGTGGCTTGGAGCATCCTTCAAAAATGAGTTCAAGATCAAAACAGCAAACTTACCGGCACTGCCCTCCAATTCGACATCCAGGACCTTTTCTTTCAAAATGTTAGCAGCCTCAGCTTCAGATAAAATTTCCGATAATGAACCAATCAATTTAGCGTACGCAACGGCCAATTTATCATTACTAGACAACATTTCTTCTTCAACCAATTTCACAATATTCTTCTTGGAAGTTTCGTTCAATTTAACACCAGCTTTACCAACAACTTCAAGTAAGGCGTTTAGCATGGCAGTTTTAACACCTTCCTCAGTTGTTTGTTTAGCATTGGTCACCAATTCAATAACTAAAGGATCGACTCTTGGTTGATGCTCAATCAAAGTACCAATGGCCTTAGCTGCACGCAAACGTAGTGTTTCGTTAGTTGGGTCAGAAAGAGATTTCACAAAAGTTCTTTGCAATTGAGGAATGAAAGGCTTCAAGAATTGTGGAATCTTTTTGAACAAAATATTCAAAGCTAACAAAATAGCAGCCTTGACATCGCTCTTGAATCTTTCACCAACAACACGGATCAATGGACCTGTAATTGCACTAACAAACGGTTTCAAGTTTGCAGCAGGGGTTTTTGAAACAACATCAGCGATAGCAATAGCAGAAACTTCTCTCTCTTCAGCAGAACCATACATTAAACCATGCAAGAAAATCGGCAAAACACAGCTTGGACCTCTTGGTAAAGCGAATGCAGCAAGATCTTCACCTTGCTTACCAGTTCTTTGAAGAGCCTGTTTGGCTGGTTGAACAAGTTTTTCTAGCATTGACTTATCTTGCTTCTTGATCAATGTGGCAAGTGCCTCGAATGTGCCCTTAACAATTCTCTCATCAGAATCATCTAGACACATGATAGAGTGAGAAACAAAGTCTGGGACGTAAACATCGATATCCAAAGTAGTATGTTCAAAGAAACTTGGAAGAGACTCCAAAGTAACGATACGCTTTTCGATATTGTCATTCTTAACCAAAGCCAGGATTTGTTGCAACAATGGGTGCAAACCTTCATCATCCTTAACAGACAGGAAGACACGAAGGAGAGAAGATTTAACGGAATCCTTGGTTTCATCATCAATAGATGGAGATATCAATGTGTCAACTAACGAATTAATGATAACTGATAGTCTTTTGTACAAAGCTGGACCAGCAACCTCGGCCAATGAACCCAAAGCAGAAGCTCTGAAAGAATCGATTGGAGTTGCTAATAATGTTGGCATCAAAATTGGGAAAATAACTTCTGATTTTGTTGTCATGATATCTTGCAAACCTAATAAAGCATACTCCGAACCCTCTGTGGATTTTAGAGCATTTAGTAAATATGGAATAACTTCATCAACGGCAACCTTACCAACAATTTCTTGATAGGAATCGAAGGAAGCAGCAGCAGCCTGTCTCACAGATTCATCAGAATCAACTAAAGTCTTTCTCAAAATATTAACAATTGTGGCTTGATATTCCACCAAGATATCCATGTTCGCAGATTGGATTAATTCATGTAAAGCAATACAGACACCTTCTCTAGAGTCAGGGTTAGTGGCCTTCTCGAGACTGACCTCAAGAGCTTCAAGTAATTGAGCCATGGCGTTACCACCAACACGACGAACAACATCACCTAAGGTTTGAGCAGCAATATTTCTCAAAACATTAGATGGGGAAGCAAGATTAGTTACGATCATATCAGTTAGAACAGGAAGAATTTCCTTGACAGTACGAGGGGTATTTGGAACAAGAGCCTTCCAAATATCGACTGTACTTGCACGTACAATACCAGAGGTATCATTTCTACAAACAAACAATGATGATAATACTCTGTCACGACGTTCCTGTCCAAGAACATCGACCATCTTACCGGAAAGTTCAGACATACCTTCACTTTCTTCCGAGAATTCGTTTCTTGAAGAAATACCAGTAACTTGGAATAGCAATTCACCAGAAAGTTGAACAGAAGATAGACGAATACGTTCATTTTCATCAAATACACCTCTTTCCAATTCTGGTAATAGTAGATCAATGGCTTTAGTAGCATAGTTTTTCACAATCAGTTTACCAGCCTTCAAGGAGGTATCTCTGATGTTTTCATCAATATCTGCCAAACCTGCCAAAATAGGCTGGATAATTTGGTTAATGTATGGGGCAAACTGAGCACCAAAACAAATTGGTAAAAATAATAATAGTGGCATGAAACCTTCTCTAACAAACGATCTGTAGTTAGTGGCACCAGCAAGAATAGTTGGTAGCATTTCGTCCAGTTTAGATAGACCAAGACCACTAATAACTTCGGCTAGGGCTTGAGCTGAACCTAGACGGTCACCAGCCTTGGTTTCATCATTCAATGTATCTAACAATCTTGGGATTAAATCTGGGAATTGTTCCTCACCCAGTCTCTCAACAAGAGCACCAAGGGCTCTAGCAGCAGTTGCTCTAGTATTTGGAACTGGGTCAACCATAGCAATCTCAACTTCGTCAATTAACTGTTGTAAATATGGAATTAGATCCTTAGTTTCAACCAGAATTGCCATATTACCAACAATCTTACAGGCTTTTCTCTTTGTGTTTGCGGATCTGTCATGCATACCACGGTGAATGATATGAATAATTAAAGCCAAGGAAGGACCATCAATGTAATGAACAAATTGTGTTTTAATCAAAGCATCCAGGGCTTCTTCAGTATGTTTTGTGGGGTCACCAATGGCCTGCAATAAAATTGGAACAAGTTTCTGAATTTCTGGGTTTCTAATAACTTCACCAAATCTTTTTAGTGATTCATCGGCAGCCTTACGAACTTCTTTGTGTGAGTCATTCAACACACCAACAATTTGAGGAACAATAGTTGAAAGTGAGTTAGATAATTGTGTAGGATCTAGATAAGCCATATTACCTAGTAATTCAACAGACCCCCTCTTTGTCCTCCATGCAATCTCATCAAGATTAGAAACAGCAACGGGAATCATCTTCTTCACACCGTAACCGGTTGTATTAGCCATAATTGCTTTAGTTGCTCTTGCAGTAGCATCTCTAACCTCTGGAACTGAATCACCTAAGTTCTTCAAAATGTTTGGTAAAATTTCGATAACATAAGGTTCAAAGAACTTATCAAGGGATTTAGAAATGTTTTCGAATGCATAAGCAACAGACTCTCTTTTTATCTGATCCTTCTTATCTTCGGAGGCTTCCATCAAGTTACGGATAATATCAAACTCAGATAAAGAAGAAATACCATAACCTTTAACAATACCTGCAATACCCCAAGCAGCACCTTTTCTGGCAGCCTTTGAAACATTTGAATCAAGTAATTTTGTCATTAGTTGGGTCAGGTAATTACCGGCATTATTTCTAAATTGGAAGACTAGTGGAGCAATACAAGCTGAAACTGCTTGTTGAACGTCGGATGATGGAGTGTCCAATGTAGTCAATAATTGGTTGATGATTGAATCGATTCTTGGGTCCGATTTTTCCAAGTGACGTGCCAAAGTACCGTATAATATAATAACATTTTCTTTGATGTTAACATCTTTAGTTTCTTCTAAAGCAGATTCTAAAATAGGAACTAGTTCCGCAGATTTGTTGGCACCATGGCTATTTATTATTTCAATACCAGCCTCCTTCATTTCTTGGCGGACAATAGGCTCTCTATCACCTAGTGGGCTAGAAACCAAAAACTTGATTATGTCTACTACTGTGTTATCAGTGTCTTGTAAACCAGGTGAAAGTTCTTTGAGAGCAATAGCGGTTGTACTCCTTTCTTCCCAGATATCCTTTCTTTGTGAAGCTGGGACTACAACAAGGCCAAATTCGTCAAGAATGGCGGTCAATGGTTGAGATTTTTCATGGTAAAACTTCATTAACATTTCTAAGGCAATTGGAAGACCCTTTACAGTAGTGACGTTATACGTGGCATAGGCAAAGGCCCTGGCCAAAAACAAACGTAGCCCGCTATCATCTTGGTTAAATAAGTCCAGTAAACCATCTAATAGCTCGGGTAGAATTTCAAATTTGTTGAATTCCCAAATGAAATTAGCCAATTCTCTGTTATTTTCATCTGAGTCGAATCTACAAATAAAAATTGATGGAGAAAATTTCATAAATGGTTCAAGTTCATATTCATTATCTAATGCTTCCAAAATAGTTGTACGAACAAAAGAGTGAGGAGAAAGTAAACGTGTCAAAATGATATCCAAGTCTTCTTTTGTTGGTTCGACAGAGATACTTTGGCATAATGTATTGAAACAATCCTTTGCTAGTTTAGCCTTTGATGGTAGAGCCAATAAAGAAAGAAGAACTTCGATGATAGCAGTTCTTGGAATTGAAGGATCTTCAAATAAAGAAGCTTGGGCAGATATAATGTCCATAACAAGAAGAAGATTTTCTTCTTCGACATCTTCCTCTATAAACTCAGTTCTGTTTACTGGTCTATCCGCATTCTTGATGGCTGCTTTTTTACCTTCTTCCAAAACATGAGTCATCAAAGGTAGTAGATAAGTCAATGTTATTGGATTTAAAACAGCATTACTAGTAACAATTTTCAATCTGAAGAGGACTCTGGATAGAAGTTCTACAAGGTTTTCTTCTTTATAATTTTCGGGAATATGATTAGCCTTGTAAACTCTGAGAGTTGCTAGACCACAAAACAATCTGTAATTTTCTAATTTTTCTTCTGTGTTGTTTGCTAATTGCAGGAAAACGACAGCAATTAAATCACCAGCAAGTTCAGATGCATTACTTTCTTTAATTAGTTGCAGAAGCATGTTTGTGGCTAATGGGAACCATTTGTTAATACCATTTTCAACCAGCTCGGCATTTTCGGAAAGTTGTTTTATCAAGTTTAAACCTCTACTGACTCTTAGATAATTTTCGTTAACATTTTCCCTAATCTTAGATTCCTTTTCAAGTTGTTCTTTTACCAACAGTTGGTCTTCCTTTGAAAGTTTCTGGTTGAATTTTTTAGCTTGTTCCTTCCTAATGCTTTCTTCCCACTTCAATGTTTCGTAATCCTTGTTATTTTTGTCTGCAAGTTTTTTGTCATTTTTCTTTTCAAGAACATTGAATACCATTTCTCCATCAATTCCTCTCCAGATCTTAAAGTCATCATCTGTGAACTTACAAATTTCAGAGAGATTCAAATCAGATTCTAGTTGCTTTGCAATAAATGGTACAATAGCTTCTGGATTGATAAATGCGATATATGCTGCAGCTTTGATAACACAGTCACCATAAATAGTGTTAATCAGTTCCTTATCTGAAGATTCCTTGACCAAAAACTCGATAATTTCACTGGATGCCTCAGATATGACAATTGATGGATCCATGTTGACATTAATCACTAAACCAGCCCAACCATTTTTGATTCTAAAGCCTTCATATTGTGATATTATTAGCAAGTGTCTCAAAATATTGGCTTGAGCAATCGTATCATCAACTTTTGTGCATAGTGCATTGAAAACAGGGATTATGTAACGACTTGAACAGCCATCTGGCAAATTCAACTCATTGGATTTCAAAGTTTGGCCAATGGCATTGATTAAGTTCATACCAATATCTTCAGGATGTTTAATAAATGCTGTCTTCAGCATTTCCACCGCATTAAGACGTAAAGGAGCTTCCAATTCCACAGATGTGCACGATTTTAGATAACTGAAACCAAGCATTGGGTTCTTTAATACTTCTGAAAGGTTGCTATCCGTATTGTCATTCTTCGAAATTAATAGATGGTTGAAATAACACAGTGGGTAATAGGGATTGAAATTTTCAGATTTTTCAGCATGAGTGAGGGCTTCTTTGAAGTATTCCAAGCTCACCTCAGCAAAAATGTCACTAACTTCAGGAGACAATTTACCAGAGTTCTTGAAAAACTCGTTAAACCAACACTTTTTAATATTCATTTTTTTGTCATTCAAGCCAGCAGTGATATTTTTGTTAATTTCTTCATCACATTTGGTGGAAGAGAAGTAGTGCAAAAAAAATGCGTCTAAAAGTTGACTTAATGCAGATTCATTACTTTCCTTTGTAATGTATGGTATCAATTTTTGAGCAATGGAAATAGAAGGTGAATCAGAAAATCTTGGAAACTCCTTCAAGATGTTTGCGACTAGTATTTTGTAGTCAACGTTCAAGTTAGATTTCAAATTGGTAAAGATACTGTCAATGATTTTTAGTAAATCATCTTCAGAGGTACATTCTTTTTGTACCGCTTTCAATAAATTAATGAAGAAAGTCAATGCAGCTTTCCTTGTACCTTCTTTTGAACTTTTGAAAGATGAAAAGGTTTGCGTCATCAATTTGGTAGAAATAAATACCTTCAAAATATCAACCTTTTTGTTATCAATATGGGTGAAAATTTCTGATGCCATTTGAAAACTGACTTCTGGTGATCTCAAATTAGACTTCTCCAAATTAGGTACTAGGTGTTTTGACATATTATCCTCATTTAGAAATTCTGTAATAAAATTATCCATTGTTGTCTGGAGACAGAAAATTGATGGGGTGTTTTTCCCTAGCAAGGCTTCCTTGCCAAAGAAATCAAAGATAGGTTCAGATAATGTTGACCCCATAAAGTCTAGGATGGCTGGTTTCTTAGAGTGTAATTGTAACGCAGATTTTGTCAAAGCGGCAACAAAGACCAAAATACCTGAGGTTGGGAGCTTCAACTTAAGATAATCATTCAACAAAATCCTGTTGATGGCCTCTAGTCGGGTTATAATATCACAATCAGACCCGAAAATAACAGTCAAACTTTTGGTTGTGTTTTGAACAATTGTTTGACGAATTCTTCTCCTATGTTGATTTTGTTTACCAGAACTAGCTTGACTATCTTTCTCAGAGACATCCAATAAAGTTTCAACAGAAGCAGTTGTGAAAGTGTGGCAGGTAATTACTTGTGAACAGTATTTCTTCAATAGTTCGTCATCTAAGAAAATCATTTCAAGTAACAAATTAGCTAAATCCAACAAGTTCATGTAATCCACTAATGCCTTAGTACCAATTTTTTTGGCTACATGGGCTTCAATAAAAGAAAGGAAATGCTCTAGTAACTTTTGTTCAGTCTTTAGTACAGAATTAAATACATCGCGAATATGTTTCCTGGATTTGGAGTCATTGTACAAAGTGTAGGTTTCCAATAAGGTCTTTGAGAGTAGTGATAACTGTTCAGAGTTTAAAGACTTGCTGTCAATTAGCATCTTTACATTGTTTAGGAAAGGAATCCTCTTCGATAACATGGACTCATGGCTCAAGATCTCCAATTCTGGAGCCAGGTCCTCCCATGACTTAAAGCTTGCCATATCCTATTTGGCTTGGATGGATTGGTTATATTTACTATAAAGTATAAACACTTAAAAATTATATATAAAAACATAAAACTTCAAATAATAGCTTTTGTCAAAAATTTTTTACTCAACAGCTCATCGAGCAACAATGAAGGCCGTTTTGACGTATCAAACGATTTATATGGTATATGTAAAATGCAGTTCTTACAGTATTTATAACAACTGTGTTTTTATGGTCTAGATAGTTTGTATAGATGTAATTTGTTTATAATTCTAGTTCGCGAGATATATATTTTCTTTTTACCACTTTTGGTGTGGCTTCCACAAGTCAACGACTAAACCCTCAGAGTTGATCACGAAATAGTATGGAAATTGAGCCATGGTAATGCATGCATGCTGAGGTAAGATGAGAATTTTATTTCCAATAGTCCAGTTACCTTCTTTACCCTTCCATGGTTTCAAAATACCATGTTCTTGAGACACACGATCAACATATGAAGAAATTTTAAGGTCGTTCCGACTTGACAAGTACTGTTCGAGTTCAATAGACAATCCAAGTCCCTTAGTTGAGGAACTTTCTCTAGCTAAAGCCAATACACCAGTGTTGGTTAATGCCTCATTTCTTTTTGGATACTTGGAGATGATACTTCCTAGAACAAAAGACGCGACTTCCTCCAATTTAACACAACCAGTTGAGTATTGCTGCAGATCATAACAAGCATAATTACCACAATGAATTTCCAATGGGGATATCATTTCTTCTTTAATGTAACTAATAAGTTTTTTGTTTTCACTTAGCGATAAAGAATTTGATGTTGGTGTGGCACCCACAGATAGAACCAAAGCTTTGGGATTAATGAAAGATGAAGCAATTTCAGCAGCTGTATTAACAGCCTTTATTTCATCTAATAAATAACCATGAGCATCTTGAATACTCTTAGAATTATAACTGTGACCTGCGTGTGCATAAAACCCATATAGAGATGCAATATCTTGAACCTCTTTCTCTTGTAATTTATCTAGAATATCAAAAAAATCTTGGGAATCAATGTCTAAGCCAGCTCTGTGTGTACCCATATCAATTTTTATGAAAATAGACCATTTCTTACCACTAGCTGGCTTACCAAACTTCTTCAAGATTTCGAGGTGTTCAATGTTATCAATAAAAATTCTTAAATTTGCTACACGAGCACTCAAGGCAGACAAAGATTCCAACGTTTCAGGAATAATCGATGGAAGACTAAATGCAATATCATCTACAAAACTCTTATTCAAAAACTCCTGGAAGTCAAGAAGACCATTGGCTTCTTTAATTGTTGAGACCAGAATGGCCTTCGATCTGATCTTACCTGCAGTACCCTCAAATCCCAATTGACGCAAGGTACCCTCAGTAGTCTTATGAGTCTTGACATGAGCACGGAATAAAATTGCATGAGAAGTCTTCTCAGCAAGGTGGAGTATGTTTTCCAACATTTTATTGCAGTTAGCATTAAATTTTTCCTCATCAATCACTAGAGCTGGGGTGGGCAATTTAGAAACATGTTGCCCCAAATACATCTCTGGTAGTGTTTCCATTGTTGATTTCGTCTTGTTTGGTTTCTAAGTTGTATTTGATTGGATTACTTAACAGTAACCTAATAATAAGTATCTTCAATAGTTTTGAATTGTGATTTTTTGTCATTTTTTTGATTTTTTCGATTTCATGGCAATTATATTTACTAACATGAAATGATATTTTACTAAATATAAAATTTTCAAAAAGTCCACATATAACTTTGTGAACACATAGTTAATATGGTAACGAATATTAAAACTATTTGTAATTAAGAATTATATACTGTATTGTGTAATAAAAAAGAAAAGAATAAATAAAAGCTTAGGTTCAATGAAAGGCATCACCTTCGAACAAAATAAAATAAAAAGAGTTTCTTGTACCTTAGAACAAAGATCTACTTTCATGTCGACTTAAGTATCCCGACAAAGAAAGCAAGAGAAAAAAAGCTGATTATCCATGTCATCAATAATCATCCAGTCAATTATTTTCTAATACCAAAAAACGACAATGGTCCCATGGTTGCTGCATGTTCCTTTTTCTGACGTTCACTTCCACTGTGACCAGATTTATGATCAGCGGCGAAACTTGCAGAAGTTGCATTCTTTCCTAGTCTGGGAATGTTTCTTGGGTGTTTCGATAGCTGTGGAGTAGATTCCGCCTTTACCGAACAAGATTCTTTAGAGAGAGAGGCCCTAGAAGTAGACGCTGGAGAATGAAGTTGCTCAATGAAATGTGTTCCAGGATGTATATCTTGCCCCATATTGTTAGTTTTCAATCTTTGTTTCACTAATGGATCCATCGAAATAAAAGAACTACTAGCACTAGGTGTCCTTGTTTCAGACTCTTCAAATTTCAAAACCTCTTCACCTTTAGCTTCTACAAAATTCATAGAAGATAAGCTTTGTTGAGATCCGGTCATAAGTAATTCTTGTTCCTTTTCTAAATTTGAAATTTCAGCACTCAATATTTTTTTGCACCTTTTCAAATCTTTAGAAATCTGCAAGCAATCATTGCACCTGATCATCAAGCGTACTTCATTTACAAGTACCGTACTCTGATGAATAGATTTTATAACCATATCACTCGGAGGTAAAGCATTTTTGGAGGCCAAACTCTCTAATGTTAAAGCAGCAGAGTTATTTGGTTGACTATCATTCTTTGGATACTTACCGAAACCCATACTGTATTTAGAATAAGGTTTATGGGGTGATTCCATATTACCAACTTTAGCTAAAGGATCAACAGATTCGTCATCATCTTGACCTTTAGCTTTCTTCTTTCCAGACCCCAACAAACCAAGACTAAAATCAAAATCATCAATATCATCTCTATTCTCATCAGCAATATCATGTTTACCATCCCTGGCATCCAGAATAACCCCATAGTCTGATTCTGATAAATCTCTTAGCCTTTCCTGATCCATTTCATCTTCTAAATCACAACTGCTACTACTGCTACTACTATTCATAGCCCGGAAAATATCTTGTCTCTCCGTGTTTATAGTCTTTTCATCCACTGAATTAGTCCGTTTTGTTGCATCAAGATTTCCTGATAAAGTAGAAGTTGTTTCATTGTCATAAAACGAAGCGGGTTCAATTTGTTTACTCAAACTTGACTTTTTAGTCGTTCTATGAGCATATGTGGTTGTGGAACGTCTAGAATTAGATAAGTTCATATGACCTGGAAAACCAAGTGACCCTATAGAATTGTGACTGTCCCTTGGCCCGCCAGCAAACAAAGTAGGAACGTAATTTGAAGATTGTGGTGACATATCATTCGACATACTTCTCTCATTGGACTCACCACCACTACTTTCATGAGCAGATGACCTACTTACCGAATGCCTCCTCATTAGATCTAAATCAAAAAATCCATTGTCGATATTCTCCAAACATAATTTGATCTTCTTTAAGATCTTGAATGCCTCACATTTTTCGAGGAACTCATCTAACCTTTTAGTATCACCTCCCAAAATTGTCAAAGCCTTATTTGAAAACCATTCCACCAGTGATTTACAGGTTATATACATCCCTTCTTCTTTCTTTCCTACAATCGAGTAAAGAACCTCCAGTATTAAATTAAATAATAGAGGAATTTCATAAAGCTTGGATATAACCAACAAATCCAAAACAACTGGTGCCAGTAACCACTTGCCATTGACTTGACCTGTATAGAAAAACTCGGAAAAAGCGCGAACAGTTTTGGTTGACCATGGCATATATAATGATCTTGGAATTAACATAGGCTCCATTTCCAAATTGATATTACCTGCCCCGCTTTCACAACTATCAGATGTCGAAACAAAAGAACCTCTACTCCAGTCATTCGTTAGAGAACCCCTTCCAGAATGTAGATTTTCCGACTGTCTGATACTTGGTTGCGGTTTATTAGTCGTTTGTTTCTTATCATACGCCAAATCTGCCTCATTAAAGCGATCTTCCATCAATTGTCTATCTAAAGAGGTTTTAGCCTCAGCAGTAGTTGTATTTACAATATAAGAAGGTCTTCTTGATGATAATGGACTACCTTTTGTGGAGTGCAAAAATTCTGAAACGGAATTGGTTCTTGATTTAGAAGAAACACTTGGATGTCTGAGCGTTGGTGGAGGAGGAACCGGTTCTGTTGGAGTTTGTGTTTGAGGAGGTAGGGAAACATTCAATACCCCCAACATAGGACTATCAGTAATACTACTATGCCTACTATTGCTCAAGTGATGTTTGCCCATTCTATCAGAAGTTGAACTTACAAAGGAAATAGAACTTCTAGCACTATTTCCATAGCCTCTCGGTTGAGGTTGAGATTGGTCCATGATACTTGAGATAATTGGGTGTGACGCTCTTCTTGTATTATCTACTTTAGATGATCTTGGCACAGCTACTTGAGGTGCCATTAATGATGATCTTCTTCTACCGTCAATATCTGGACCTGGCTTCATATCAGGAGCAATTTCCTGTGTTGCAGGAGATGTTTTCTTTTCTAAAAATGGGACTCTAAAGACCATGCCACCTGTAGAGCTTGTTGTCGATGAAGTGACAGTTCTTGAAATGCCTTTCATTTTTGGTGGACTCTTTGGATGTGGTGTTGGGCCGACGTCATCATCAGGGTCACTAGAGTTAGGACTACTTTCAATAATAGCAGTTGGAGAATTCGTAGTAGTATGATCGTCAATCATCGACTTATTTGCTCTCTCAAATGGGTTATGACCTCTACCTTCCCTAAATGGATTCAAGTCAGAGAACGGCGGCTTTCTATTTGTAGCAGCTGATACAGAAAAATTATGTGGGTGAGATCCTAAACTCTTACTGAAATAATTCTCAAGTGAACCTGATGAAGATAATCTAGAAGAACGAATATCCCTCGAGCCAGCTCTAGAGGGATATGGTGACAATTTAATCAAGGTTGATTGGTTGCCTGAAACTTCGTATTCTGTACACACCTTCGCGTAACCTTGGGATAGTAACATATCAAAATAACGACCCCATCTTTTCCTTAGCAAAAACAAAGGTACACCAACAGATTCACCCTCACTGGTGATAAATTCAAAATCGGACAAAGGCTTTCCATAAATTTCCAAAGCATCCTTCCCTAAAACCATTGCATATGCTGGAAAAACTGATCTTATAGATGTCATTTCGTAAGGCGGAGCTATATACCTGATATAACTCTCAAACTGAGATGTTTGGGAAGAAGAGAAACTGACTCTATTAAAATCACTCTCCAACTCAGTACTTGTAGCAGAGCCTGTCTTTGAACTTGAAGTCGGCATGACTACTTCTTTATTTGATGGAATAGTGTGGATACCTTTATTAAATATATTAATGATAGGTAAACCAAATGACAGTAAATAATCAAACTTCTGAACACTGGGTAGATATCCATCATCATTCTTGGTGCCTAAAAGTAGTGTCTGATGGTGAGACTTCCATACAAACACTTTCCAAAATCTATGTGTATGCATCTCACAGTCAGGGCAGGTAATACCAATTCTTGTCCACTTACCGGATGGGATGTCGTAAATATAACAATGGAAATCAGATGGCATTAGTGTGGGGCAAAACCCTCCAATAACTATATTATAACCAAAATAATCACCAGTAACATTTAATAGATTCAAAGGTGCCTCGAGGAAATCCGAAGGTTGAAATGGATGAAGTGCCATTCTTAAACCTTTAGAGCCTGACAGTATCGGTAGTGCCACTATTGGTGATGATTTCTCTTTTTCCTTAT
This sequence comes from Nakaseomyces sp. UFMG-CM-Y6046, assembly GCA_030571395.1. NCBI lineage: Eukaryota > Fungi > Ascomycota > Saccharomycetes > Saccharomycetales > Saccharomycetaceae > Nakaseomyces > Nakaseomyces sp. UFMG-CM-Y6046. The sequence continues at coordinate 28,892 of JAJLXT010000065.1, read as the reverse complement.
TATTTCCCTTCTTCTCGGTGGAGTTCGACTCATCAGTAAGAACGCTCATCGGTGTTGACGCCCTACTACTACCAGATCTTCCATTGCTATTATTAGCTGAACGTCTTCCCAGGGAATCCGAGAACTGGCAGTTTTCAGGCTTGTAGAAAGCCAGTGCAGGGATCTTAGCTTCGTTATTCTCCACCAAGATAGAGAAATTTGCATCTGTGGTAACATCCACTGGTTTCCCATTTATATTTGTCTGCAGGTCAATAGGATATTCGGCATCCGGCAGGGATTGCCAATAACCCCTTGTCAAGTTATATACATCGATCTTCGTTACGGGTTCATCCATATTATCTAACCCACCGACCACAACAATCTTCGTATCCCTCGTATCGCTGTGTTCATTCTTAACATGCATGGTGTGGTTGAACCTCCTCTGTATCTGGGGGTTCTTACTTACCAAGCTCCAGATCTTCGTCCGCAGATCAAGTCTCCAGAGTTCATTCGATGCGGTGAACTCGTACCCGCTGTGTGGAGACATCACGAGCCCACCAAACACAAATATGTACCCGTTCACATAACACATCGAGTGGAAAAGCCTCTCCCTGAAGACATCCTGACTCGCGAGTGAGTCAGACGACACAGCGGACTCTGGCTCGTTGAGACCTCTGGTCTCCCCGTCTGTGCTACTATGCACCCTTGTCTCCACATGATTCCACGTCCTCGAGATCAAATCCAAGAAGAATATCTCGGGACTCATCCACTGTCTCAGGTCCTTAAACGCAGCACTGCTATCCCGCTCCTTGGCGAAATAGAGCACAAACTGGTTCTGTATCTCAGCAGAGGTAACCTTCTCCAAGTTCAGCGGTATGGTGAGTCCTCCATGCACGAATATATTCGACCTTGTCAGTGTCACTGCGGCACCGGTCCTGCAGTCCAACGTCACTTTCTTCATAGCATACTCATCTAGCTCATCTGACTTATTAACCGGCGGTGATGGCTGCGGCAGCTTCAACTGGTAACAAGTACAAGTAAAAGGTTGTAACAGTGACATTATATGTATCGTACTGTTATTATCGTATTATCGTCTTATTAATATATTGTTTTGTTGATATTGTTTTATTATTATTAATATCGTTTGTTATTCCTGTTATTATTTCCCAACTTATTGAAAGAATAATAACTATAATAAAAAGGAATATTCCCCTTGTAATAATAAATTTAGAAGAAGAGAGACAGAGAATATAAAAAAAAAAAAGATTAGAATAAAGTAGAGAGAGAAATCTAGTTCTCCCACAAAACGGAATAGCCCTTAATTTTAATTTTTTTTTCCCTTTATGATTCCTTATTAGTTCTGAAAGTTGAGAAAGTAAGTAAGAGAGAGAGAGAAGGAAAGTAGAATACCTTATTAAGAGAGGGAAAGAATAAAAGAATACAATTTTCAATTCGAATAAATCTGGAAATCCTATCACTAGTAAGAACAATAACTCGTAATTATTAAAAGAGAGGAAGGGAAACCCTTTAAAAGAAAAAAACAAAGTAAAACCCAAAAATAAAGAAAAAAAAATACCTCCGTGGGGGGGTTTAAAATAGAAGAGAAGAGGAAGAGAGAGTGTGTGTATGTGAAGTATAAGATGACAGGGGTGGGAGACATACACACACCCACATACACACACAGACACACCCACACAACGACTACACAACCACATTTCAGAATTACCAACGACAACCAAAGAAAACAAGGAAGACAGAAGAAAAAAAAAATTCTTGTGCCTTTATGAAAAATAAACAGAAAAAAACACTCACCGGTCGCTCCCGAGCACCAGCACTTCCCTCCCCCTCCCCTCCGCTCCTCTCCGCTCTCTGCTGTACGCTGCGTGTCTATATAGGGCTGGGAAAAATACTTCTACGACATGAAAACACTGTAGTAGAAGTTCTACTGTCCCCCCCCCCCCATGCTTCAGTGAACCCACACCTGTGCAGACGAGGGGGGAGGGAAGGGGG
>JAJLXT010000065.1:0-26803 GCA_030571395.1 Nakaseomyces sp. UFMG-CM-Y6046 | reverse complement strand
ACACCATAATATACCCATTCAATTTTACAATATTCATATAGCCGATAGAATACACTATGCCACACTACACTACATTATATACCAGTACTAACTAATTTATCATTCCACTTCCCTTATCATCAAACACTTTCAACAAGCCATCCCTCTCTCTTCCGAGAAAGTGTCAGTCTAGATCTTGCATCCCGCGGCTGGTTCTGAGTCTTTCCTTCTTCTCAAATGTGTCAGTCAGAAGAAACAAACAAAAAAAAAAAAAAAAGGGGAGGAGGTCTCTCTTAAAAAAAATAGCTTTTAGAGTTGAATCATCTCCAGAGAAACGGACGTGGGGGCGGAGGGAGAGGGGGGCTAATGTTTATCTATCTAAATTTTTTTTTTTAATTTTTTCTGTTCTGGATAGCAGGGTAAAGACAAACAGCTGTTTCTCGTATATAAGTATCTTATACTATCATGTGTTTGTGTGCTATATATATATTATATATATCGTTTTATAATAATTACAGAATTATGGATAGCCAGCCTAGACCAAAGAGGCATAGTGCCAGTGGGTAGAGTTCCACGAATCCCTTGGATCTTGTGACGATTGCTGAGCAGGAGAAGGACCAGATGAAGCAGAATGCGAAGCACAAGAGTTTTAGTAGTGAGTGGACTCTGACTTTCCAACCTTGGGTCTCTTTCATTGCGTGGAAGATTGCTGGTAGGATGATTTGGACCACAAGGGCGTTGATCACCAGAGGGAACAGACAGTAGCCGGACAGAGAGATGTATGATAGGAGACTTGCGTTCTGGTAAGGTTTGGTCAGTTTCAGGTGTAGTGCCATGACGAGCAGTACGAACCAACTGGAGACAAATATAGAAGAGAACAAGGTCTTGGCGTGTGATACACACACAGAGTACAGAATAATGAACGCCAGTGGTGCCCAGAAGTCCGAACTGTTGAATATTTGGTCATCGTTGCTACCTGCAGAGGTGCCGTCCTCTCCAGTTCCTGCGGCCATGTATCGACTGGATGGCATGTGAGGGTACACTACCTGCTTCAATTTGGAGTTTATGTCGTATACATCACGCTTCAATGTCTGTAAGACGGTCTCATCCAACGTTCCTCTATTTAACCCACCCACAACATCCATATTTCCACTCAAACCAGCCATACCACTGTTGCTGTTACTGTTATTGTTGCTATTATTACTGGCACCCGCATTACTACCACCTCTACCTGTTTGTACTGGCACATCAGGTTCAATAAAATCCGGTTCTATGAATTGGTCATCTGCAGACATTATTCTTTTTATATATTAACAAATATGTTTTGAGGGAAGGAAAGAACAAAACAATCACTAATTGATAAAAGCAGAGACAGGAGAAAGGAAAATCCTTGGTGTATTGATATAATATTCTTTACTTATAAATGAATAGAACAATGACAAAAAAGTAGATCTACAAGACCGTGAATATTTAATTGTGAACTGATATTAGTACATGAGGCACACACAAACCTTTCCTCCCCTTAAGGACAGGATGGTCTCTCTCGAGTGGGAAAAGAAAAAAAAGACCTATCATCATATACGTGAATATAGTGTGACGTTATATACCTTGTTACGTTGATATTTCTTTTTTTTTTGGATTATTTTCCTGTTTAATGGGTAACGCGTATAATATAGAATGCATTAACGCAATCAAGTGATGGATGCCTCGTTTTGGTATTCTATGATTTAATAACGCATTACAGTTTGATACGATTTCTTATTTTGAGACAGGTTTCTGATACAAATAAGTATACTATTTTTGTTCTTAAGAATACAGTACAATAAAATATGTCTTTGTGGGTGGATAAATATAGACCGAAGAATTTGAAGACTCTGAGCTACAACGATGACCTAACGAATTTTTTGTCCTCTTTGGCCTTGAATTCTAAGGATTTGCCTCATTTGTTGCTCTATGGGCCCAATGGTTCTGGTAAGAAGACCAGATGCATGTCCTTGTTGGATTCTATCTTTGGCAGTCAGGTTTATAGGTTGAAAATCGATGTGAGAAGGTTTGTTACTCCATCCAACAAGAAACTGGAATTGAATGTGATCAGTTCCCCATACCATCTGGAAATTACCCCTAGTGATATGGGAAATAATGATAGGATTGTCATCCAAGAGCTTTTGAAGGAAGTGGCACAGATGGAACAAGTTGATTTCCAAGATAGTTCCTCTGGTATTGCCAACAGATTCAAGTGTGTTATAATCAATGAAGCAAATTCTTTGACCAGAGATGCCCAGGCTGCATTGAGACGTACCATGGAGAAGTACTCCAAGAATATTAGGTTGATCTTACTGTGTGACTCTATGTCATCTATTATATCACCAATCAGATCTCGTTGCTTGATGATCCGTTCCCCAGCACCAACTACAGAGGATATCATAAGGACATTGAAAGAAGTGGCCATGAAGGAAAACGTGTCTGTGCAGGCTGAATCTATTTTTGACAAGATAGCCTCGGAATCTAATGGTAATATGAGGATAGCGTTGCTAATGCTCGAGTCAATGAGTCTAAGTAACGAAATGCAATTAAAGGAATCTACCCCTGTGATAAAACCAGATTGGATGGTTGTTATCGTTAAACTTGCGAACAAAATTAAGAAGGAAAGATCTGTGGGATCTCTTATAGAATGTCGTGCTGTATTGTACGATCTTCTGGCACATTGTATACCTGCTAAAATTATACTACAAGAACTTACGTTTGCATTGATAACAGATCAAAACACTCCAGAGAGTTCAAAAATCGAAATTGTGGACCATGCCAGTGTATTTGACGAGAGACTAAGCTTAGGAAATAAAGCTATTTTCCATTTGGAAGGTTATATTGCAAAGGTAATGTGTACTCTGGATAAATAAATAAGATAAATATATAGTATTAATATAGACACATATCAAATGAAGTTGTCATTCTAAAAAAAATAGAATACTCTCTGAATATAAGTGTTAGTGGGATTATTGATTGAATCTTTATTATAAAGGCATTAGTGTACATTAAAAAAGTAGGTTCTGGAAAGGTTTATATAATTGGGAAATAACAAAATAAGTGTTTAAAATTACAAGGTTTTTTTTTGTGTTTTGAAGATTTAAGGTGTCACCTACTCTTCGTCGTTAAACTTTGGAGCCAGGAAGAATTGCAGGAAACCACTCTTCAAATCAAATTGGAAAAGAGCTGGAGCTTCACTAGAAAGCCTTATACCAATCTTCTCTGATAGGGCAGAACCCTTAACAATATCCAGTAGATACTTGGAACCAAAGGTCAAGTCAACTGGTTGTTCCATTTCTAATTTAACAGATTCTTCAGGCTTTTCCATGTCAACGAATGGCTTTAGAATGACGGAACCTGAACCAATATCACCATCAGCAACAAACTTGATGGTTTCCTTGGTGACCATAATGTTTAGAGAGTCACTCAATTGACTCAAGTCACGAACAACCTTGGAGAATTCATAGGATGGCATCATCAAAGTAGTGTCGTATTGCAATTCCTCGATCTTCAAGAAATCAGCGTCGATATCCATCAACTTCAGAGAATATTCAGCAATTCTCTCTCTCTTGGTGTCCTCAAACAACAATAGAACAGAGTCTGGAGTGTCATCAGCAATCAGAGTTAAAGTGTCAGAGTTGTTACCACATCTCAAAATCTTACTTAGGGAGGTCAAGTCAATACCCAAAGTGACTGGATGGTCGCATCTGTATTCTTGGAAAGCCTCGATACCAATTTCCAAAGAAACCAACAAAACACGAGAGTCATCGACAGCTTGGGCAATAATACCATCTTCCTTACATTGGAAGTTAACCAATTGAACACAGTCCTTGAAACCGTCAATAATTCTCTTGAATAGAGATGCTTCTTCAAATTTAGCTTCCAACATTATGCGTTAGTAAAATATATATATGCTTTTTAATTTTTTTTTGGTTAATTTAGGTACAGTTCCTCTATAATTCAACCTCAATTGAGGAACTGAACAAAAGAGAAATAATAAATTAATAACAAAAGAAAAATCAAGAGAAGAACTAAGATATATATACTCGGAAAATGAAGAAACACCAAAATTACTTAAAACACCAAAAAAAAAAAATTTTTTTTAAATTCCACTTTACGCGTCTGGTATATATATTTTTTTTTGTAAACAGACGCGTGTTGGCCCAATTTAATTTTTTTTTTAATTACATATATGAAAACGGAATTGTTATTGGTATATCCAAGTGACAGTGGTGAAAATAACTGTATCTGGTTTCTTTAAGGAATCTATTGATACCTCTGCGATACTGGTATTACGCTCTGTCCATTGTACACAACTTATCTTTACTTTCTTTAAAAAACTTAGATATATACTTGCACAATGCTTACATTCTAGTAGACCGAAAGTAAAACCCAGTTTTTATACCACGGCATACAACTTAGTTGTTGATTCAAGCAATTGGTTTAGTTCAGTATATAGGTGAGAATTTGATACAGAATTTTACTATTACTACATTATCAATAATTGAATTTAGTACAAAATGATATTTGTGTCACAAAAGAAATATATTCCGCCCAGTAGAAGAGCTATAACAATGGGTTTATAGCGACGATTTTCATGTTTAAAATTATATTTAGTCTTACTATAAATACGTAATGAGTTGAGATAACTGCAAAAGCTAAATTCTGTATTGCGATGATTGAAGGTTTAAGCAGAATTTTAGGTACTAACGATAATATATTAAACAAAGACAATACCATAAATAATGGTAAAAGTTCAAAAGTTTTTACAAGTAAACAAACGGTAACAGTACCACCCAAAATATTTCAGGAAAGTATCAAATGTGAAGAGTCTCCAAGGACCATTTACAAGAATGCTAATTTTTCAATACCGGGAAAATATGAAATAGTTCAGGTGCTAGGGAAAGGTTCATACGGTGTTGTTTGTGCAGCAAAATTTAAAAAGCCGTTATACAACGATAGGGAATTTAATGTTGCTGTAAAAAAAATCATTAATATATTTTACAGAGAAATCCTATTGAAAAGAGCTATCCGAGAGATAAAGTTTATGAATTATTTTAGAGGTCATAAAAATATTGTGAACTTGTTGGATTTAGAAATTGTATTGGACAAACCATACGATGGTTTATACTGCTATCAAGAATTGATAGATTACGACTTGGGAAAAGTAATACATTCCTCTGTTCAATTGTCAGATTTCCATATTCAACATTTTACGTATCAAATTCTGTGTGGTTTGAAGTATATACACAGTGCTGAAGTAATACACCGTGACTTGAAACCAGGAAATATATTATGTACTGTGAATGGATGTTTGAAGATATGTGATTTTGGCCTTGCCAGAGGAATATCAAAGAAATTTATTAGCTCTTCGAGCAAATCTAATGACATAACGAACTATGTAGCGACTAGATGGTATAGGGCACCAGAGCTTATACTTTCAAACCAGGAATATGACAAATCCATAGACATGTGGGCAGTCGGATGTATTTTGGCAGAGTTTTTTGGTAGAAAGCCTTTATTTATGGGAAGAGATTCTATGAACCAGATATACCAGATTGTTAAGATATTGGGTACACCACCGAAGAAACTATTGGCTCGATTTGGTACCATCAAGGCTTGGAATCTTTTTGGGTATAGTGAGGGAGGGCTTGAGAACCCACATTTGTCAAAAATGGGAGTATCTTGGGCTACTGTCTATCCAATGGCTTCAGAAGAAGCTATCGATTTGATCGACAAATTGTTGCAATGGGATTGCAAAGAAAGAGTGACAGTAACTCAAGCCATTGAACACCCCTTCTTACAAAATGTCCGTAAGATAAATGACGAACCCACATGTTCTCAGGGTCCATTCGACTTCTCATATGAAAGAACCCTCAATTCCATGGAAGATCTGCGAAAATGTTTATTTGATGAAGTGAAACAGTTCAACACAGAAAACTCCATTAGACATCCAATTTCCTCTGAGAATTACTACTAATAGGAGGATATCTAATAACAATACAATATCTTTTCAATTTTGTACGAAATACTGCCTCTTTAGAAATAAATAGAAGTAAATATCATAAATAGAAAATATACTATTCATTTTTTTATATACCAGACCTTGTTGGTACTTTATCGACGATAGCTTTTCTTACCTCTAGAGAATTTGTTATTTCTACCATGACGTGGATATTTACTCAAGTCCTCTAAATCCCATTTTAACGCCTTTATCACTTTATAGGGTTCATCATATTCATTTTTCAGATATCTGTCAAGTTCCCAATAAGGTACAATTGCAGCTAGTAAAGGTAGGAAACGTTCCATACTACAGAAACACTGCTTATCTAGGAGGTTAATGGCAGAATCAAATTCTTTGTACGATAAACGTTTTTTCAGATGGGCTAGATCCCGTACAAACTCTCTCAGAGAGTCGACAGCAATCTCTTTTTGGACGATTTCCAAGATCTCACCAATTGAAGAATTTGGATGTGACGTCTTGGTACGTGTATAGTACTGTGACACTTTATCATCCATAACTTCATATAGAAACGATTCCTTTTTGGCATCGGTAAGATCAGGATGGAAGGTCCAAAACTCATCAGTAGATTTCTTCCAGTACCTAAAGGCAGCTGGAAAACTGATGGTAACATACGTTAGTTTATATTGTTTATTATTGATGAAGAAATCTTTATGAATTATTTTTTCCACATATTCGGGATTCAGTGCCGAATATTTTCCACACTTTGAGTTGTAGCGACGGGAGTATAATCCATACTCATCATCGCTATCATATGAAGTAATAATATCACACCAGCAGGGATGAACCTTACGTTTTTTTCTAGAAAGGGAAGGAACTCCTTCACCAACACCCGCATTTTTTGATACGTTCCTCTCGACCTTAGCCTTTGACTTGTGTGAGTCCTGTAGTGAAGTCGACATTTTTGTGTTTGTAAGATAGGAAATTGAAATGCCACCGAAATTCTAAATAAGTATAATTCAGTTTTCTTTGTTTTTGTTTTTCTACTGATTCCTATTGTAACTTCAAATAGGAATTCAAGCCTCTAGATGATTACTGCTTTTAATTTACTTTACATCCTTGTCAGAAAAAAAAAAGACAACCACTGTCTATTTTAGAATCCAGACATTAGATCAAACCAATAAAAGTTACAAAAACGTATGAAAACTAGTAACCACAACTTAACCCCCAAAACACTACATTTCCCCTAACATCATGGTGTTTGATAATAAATTAGGGGAGGGCATCGGTAACACCTTACGGATACCACGCCAAATATTCCGTTGAACGTGCTTGCAAATATTGGTGTAGCCGGGTAAATGGTTTATTACGAGTAAAGTTTCTGTTTTTCAAGCTGTTTGGTAAGTTTGGGTATATACATAAGGTGGGAAAATTGCCAAAAAAAAATAAATAACAATTGGAAAGTAGGAAAAAAAAAAGGGACCTGTCTTCCTGGTTATGGCAAAAAACGATAATTGTTTTTTTAATAAAAAAGCTTAGAAAGGGCTAAATAAGAAGTGACGTTTTTAAATCTGTTATCATATCTAAACAAGCATACCAGCATTGAATATTTTTGCATTTTTTTGAGGTATTGTTTTATTTTTTCCCCTTTCTTCAATTACAGTATCTAATTGTTTCTTTCTAGTATCGAAATTCAAGGAAGAATTATAATATAAGGATATTAATTATAGAGACAGGTAAAAAAAAAAGAAAAGAAATGGATCATTTGGGTGTTAGTACGACGAGAGGTCGTCGTCGTGCTCTATCGGTGAATAGCTATTCAGAGGATCAGCAACATGCGATGGACAATGCATTGGATAACTTGAAAAATGACTTGGGTCTAGTGAAAAGCCAATGGAGCAGGGTTCTTACAAACGAGTCAATTCCACTTGAACTTGCTTTGGCATTTTTAGATGATACCTCTGTTGGTTTGGGTCACCGATACCTCGAGTTCAACCAACTGAAGGACCAGATAGGACACCATTTGCAGGAGGTTGTCAACGAACATAGTCAAGCGTTTAATTCGAATGTTGCTTCTTATAGTCAAGCAGTGAATGCTATCACAAAGGCACAGGATAAATCGTTAGAATTGAGGGAGTCTGTCAAGATTGCCAACACCAAAATTACTGGGGAGAAGGGTGACCTTGCCGATCTGAACGAACAAAGCCTAAAATATAACCAAATGATAGAGGATCTCAGCTCTATCGAGAAATTAATTCAACTACCTGAAAAGATAGAAGAAAGCATCAGAGATAAAGATTATAGACATGCCCAAAAGTTACTCGAGAATGGTCTTCAATTAATAAATAGCCCAAATCTGAAAGCTATCCCTAGTGTCCAGCCATTGAACCAACAGTTGGAATTACAAGAGCATGTCTTGTTCAACACCCTCATTGAAGAAATCCATAATATTATCTATTGTAAAAAGGATGATGCTCTTATTACCAATCAAATTTTTAAGATTGTTGGTATTTCACAAAATCAAATGTCTACATTGGAGAATTACGTGTACAATGTTGTTAACATTGATATCAATAGACAATCGAAATATATGAACGAGAAATTAACACAGTTCTTAGACGATATTAAGGAACCTGTATCTTACGCTGAAAATGTGATAATACGAAACAATAAGACTACTTTCGATGACTTATATATCTTCTTGAGTATTTTGAGAGATATGAAAAAACTACCCACTGCAATCAATATTATTGCTGACAGAACAAAAGAAGAATTTCATAATATTATATTAAAGGCCACAGAGAAGGTACGGTCAAAACACCCTTCGGTGCTAAAGATGTCTAAAGGGTTTGATAAAGAAATTACTTACGGACTTTCAATTAAGGATCTACTCTCTCTAATTATGAGAGAATGCTTTTGGGAAATATCCATCAAACTTATACTCGCAACTCAAGGTCATAGAGTTGTTACGGAATCGATTAACATTCTTCAAGTAACGGGTACTAGGTTAGTGTATCCATTTGAAAAAATATGGCCAAAAATCTTGGATGAGATTGAAGTATTGTTAACGAAATATCTAAAGAATGATAAATTGTTGACAAATAACAAAAATTCAAGAACTAGAGGCTCTAGAACATCTTCAATTTTGGCTAAAAATAACGATGTATTTTTACTTGAAAGTAATATAGAGGATGAGTCTAGTGCTAAAGATCATGCGGTTGAATTGAAAGCTCTTTTAAAAGATATTTTTCCAGGCTTCACTGTCTCTGCTAATATGGACTTGGGTTCCATATATATTAAAGATGAATCTTTCAAGAGGGATGATGCATTGATTCCGCCAACTATATTCAATATCAAGGTTTTACTAGAACCGTTCCTATTATACACAAAAGCAGCAGAAGAGGCTATTCCTGAAGCCCTGGTGCCTAAGTTACAAAAGCCTTTAGAATTTTTTGAAAATTACATGACCAATCAATTTTCCCCCAATATCGAACTCACATTTAATTTCTTGTTTGAAACCTTGGTTGATAAGACCAATCCTTTTGCCTTGGAAACTATTGAAGACGGAAAGGTTATTTTCAAAGCGGCTGTTGAATTCCAAGCTATGTTATTCAAGATTTTAAATATAATGAACACCACGAATAGTTTCAGAAGGAATATATCAGCATCTATTCTGGAAATTATTGTAAGATTCCATGTTTATTATGCTGATCTTTTCAATTCTGTGCTCTCAAATAGTTCTAGTGACATTAATGGTAACATTTTAATGACCTGGTTAGATGATGAAAAGCTACTAAATATTGAGGATAAAATCTATAATGGTGATGAAACTGTCATCGAACAAGAGACAATAGAGCTTCTTAAGTACATTCCAAGGTTCTGTGAAAGAGGTAGAGGCTTGACGAACCATGATGTTTTCGGTCCCGCTACTATGGACACGGTAACTCACTTTCTGGCAACCGTTATTTGGATTTTAGACTGGCTTCCTCTTCTGAAAAAGAGAGTTGGAGACGAAAATGAAGACCAAGGTAAGGGCGATGTAGATATATTGAGAAATCAATGGTCTTTCTTTGAAACCATTGATATAGAGTTAAACCAATTTGGATCTCTGAAGTTTTCTTTGGACAGTGAATTCGAAGAGAAGTTTGATGAGGCTGTCTATGGTTTCATGAATATAAAAAGTAAGCTAGTTTCTTTGTTAAGATTTGATATCCGTTCTGTTTGTGTGCTACAAATTGGAGAGTTGTTCCAACACACCAGACAATGGAATCCAGAAGATAGTAGTAACGAAATTGACCAGAGTATAGCATCATTGATATCAAAACTGAGAGTTTCAGAAAACAAGTTGAAGCAACATATCTCTGATGTTGAAATTAAGACTATTTTCAGTGGTGTTGAGATTATGTGTAACCATGCCTTTATTGATGGTTCAAAAACAATTGAGGTTTTGAACCAGAACGGTATCAAAAAGATTTCAAGAAATATCAATGTGTTACAACATACTTTTAGAAATCTATCCACTGAACCAGAAAAGGTAAATATGTCAGATACCTTGAATTATTACGCTCTCTGTGGTGCTGATGAGAATACTCTATTTGAACAAATAAATTCTGGAGTTTTATCTAATTATTCACCAGACGAATTAAAAAATATAATAAGGTTACAATTTAGTGAAGAAATAACCAGGCAAATGAAAAGAACTAGCAAAATGTCTAATAAGATGCTTTCCAAACCCACCAATAAGAGATACCAAGATGCTATGGAAAAATTAAATTTATTGAGCTCAAATAATGGTAAAATTCCTCAGACTGTTGTAGACCCCCCGAAAGCTACAAGCCCAGTAAAACTCCAACCTGAGAATAGACCCAAGAGCCCAACAAAACCTCTAGGTGCCGCCAGAATAAAGCAAATGCTTGCAGGTAATGATAAAACTTGAAGAAAAAAAAAAACAAAACAGAAGAAAAATTACTCCTATATATACTTTATATTTTAATATATTAAACAAACTGATGGTGGATTAAGTGGTATTTAATACATGTCATGATACCTCAATACTGTCTATTTTATACATTTTTAAATCTAGATATCCATTATGAACAATAATTAAATTCATTGGGTTTAAACTTTATTCATCTCATTTTTTTTTCTTTTTTCTACATCGCAGTTTGAAGAAATTAAAAAAAAAAAAATTAAGAAAGATACAAAAAACTAATCAAAAAAAGGCTATATTGAAAGTGATCTATAAGTTTATAAATTGCTCTTATCGAAACAAACAGAAAATATAACGTGGAAACATAGGTGGACAAGATGGATGCAATTGCAGATCCAAATTTTCAACAAACGAAGACAAGAACTACTGCTGCCGAAGATGTTCCATCATTATTAACTGTGATCTTAGATATATCACCTAGACTTTGGGCAGAGTTTGATCACATAAAGGGAGAAAAGACTAGTATAGTTTCTGTCTTGAAAGCTCTTATTGTTTTCCTTAATGGTCATTTAGCGTTTAATGGTGCTAACCAAGTGGCAGTTATTGCGGCATATTCACAGGGGATTCAATACTTATATCCTCGTAACACTTCTAAAAATTCAAAGGATTTATCCATTATCAATCCAAATATGTATAGACGATTTAGAAATGTGGATGAAACCTTAGTTGAAGATTATTTTGAGTTGTTTAAAAAAGAGGAGGAGTTAATTGATCAGAAAGTTCAAAAGAGTACACTATCAGGTGCTATGTCTGCAGGTCTGGCATACACTAATAGAATATCGAAAGAATATGAGAGTTTGAGTATCAAATCTAGATTACTAGTAATAACATGTGGTAGTAGTAGAGAGAAAGATGAAATCTTTCAATATATCCCGATCATGAATTGTATATTTTCCGCAAGTAAACTGAAATGCCCTATAGACGTTGTCAAAATTGGTGGTAATAAGGAAAGTACCTTTCTACAACAAACTACAGATGCCACTAATGGTGTATATATCCACTTAGACTCTACTGCTGGTATTATCCAGTATCTCTCAACTGCAATGTCCATTGACCCTTCCCTAAGACATATCATTGTTAGACCAACTCAAGGCTCCGTTGACTTCCGTACCTCATGTTACTTGACTGGTAAAGTTGTGGCCATTGGTTTCATATGTTCTGTTTGTCTGTGTGTATTATCTATTATTCCACCAGGTCATAAGTGTCCGGCATGTGATTCAGAATTTGATGAAAAAGTCATTGCCAAGCTGAAGAAGAAACCAGTTGTTCCAAGAGTTGTTAAGAAAGTCATTAAAAAAAAGGTCACTAATTAAGGTTTACGAATTCATCATTAAGTGGACTTCTTTTATCTTTCCAGCATTAACGAAAACACGTTTTATTATTACTTTAACAAATGCATTTTGACACGTTTTAGTACTAAACAAATGAATGGTCAATCATTCCAAATTTACAATATACTAATATCAAATATTATTGGAAGTCAAATATAGAACTACGTTTATAATCAACAATATACAAATATCTAATTGCATATGTAAACATAAGAGCTTCAATATTATTGTGAAATTTCATATCATTACTATTCAACAACAGTTTTAAAGTTCATAGTGGCTTGAATAGTGATTCAATTAATTGGATTTCACTTAAAATCATGATTTGAATTTTTTTATTTTATATTATTTTTTTTTTTTTTTTTTTTTCACTTTTTTAGCTCATCGGAAAAATGCAAATGTTAGTAGTGAATTAGCATATCATAGAAATTTAAACTGATAGATATTATTGAAGAAATATATCTAATCAGAACTTTTGAAAGTTTTTAATTTAGTATCAACTAACCAGATTTATAAAAATGGTTAAAAAGTCAAATAAAAAGGGGAAGCAAGTAACTGAGGAAAATCAAAATCATATAGATCCAATCTTTGGGCAAACAAAAGTGTTTAGCGTCGACGATCCTCTAGTGAATCCATCAGTAATTGATTATTTACAAGATGTAAGGCGAGAAGCATTACAAACCAATGCAATTAGTGTCAATACAGTTCAAAATACAAAGATCAACTTTGGTGCCAGTATATACGATGATGAAGAGTTACAAAATGAAACCAAGTCACCAGAAATTGACAGTAACAATAAAAAGCCATCATTAGAACAATACACAGTAAACAATGAATCAAGCAATGATTTGTTAAGCCAGTATCAATATGCTATCGACAATTGGTTGAAATGGTACAGAACACTGTTAAGTAAGATGTGGGAAGAATGTTATGTGTTTGAAGGGTATGATGATGCCACACTAGATCATCTACTTTATCTAATTAAATCCCATCTAATAGAAAATCAAGATAAAAAAAGCATATCCGGTTTTGAACGTCATCTACTTAATATACTTCGAGACCAATACAAAAATGAAACAAAAAAAAATGAAGATGATTTTTCTATAGATGAAGAATGGCTACAGAATGTTCTCAATAGTATGAAAACACAAAAGATTGGAAATCTTAATGACATAAAACAATTCATTCAAAAACTGCATAAATCAGCTCCGATGGGTATGAAAAATTGGTATAAATTTATAATGACAAATGAACCCACACATACAACATTTGTCAATATGATCGATCCAAACAGCCTTTGGACATTAGTTGATTACATGACACAGGAATGGTTGAAAGATATAAACAAATGTCAGGTGGGTACCTCCAAGAGAAACCAATTATCAAAATGGCTGTTATATTTGCTATTACATATCCCAAATCAATTAACTGCAGATAAAACAAGTAAGTTGAGAGACCTGGGCAAGAAAAGTAGACGATTATTGGACTCTAGAAGAGACACTGCTCTCTTTGGTGATGAAAACAGCATTGTTCTTACGGAGGAGTTAAAAGAACTCGAACATCAAGACCCTCCGAAGAATCTTGACCTGGTATCGTTGGTTTTGATTGTTGTAGCTGATATATACGGCCAAAGAGACCTGCTGGAATTGTAATAAAAATGAAACTGAACTGGTATTGACCCAATCATTATCAAGTAAATAATTATAATTAGTGATTAAATTACTAGCTCATCGCAGCTTAAGAAAGGTACATTTCTCTCAGAAAACTCCGTAGCATTAAAATAAAAAAACAACTAATTATTACGATTTTTTTCAGCACTGAAAAAAAAAAAATTATTGTTAACTACAAATTTTGATTAATTAGTAATTCATCAGGAATTTCGGAGTTTGCATATCTGTTTTGTTCTGTAGTCATATGTTAGGTATTTACTAATCGATTGACTTTGAACATTGTTATAAAAGAAGATTAACAATACTACGCAATGTCTGAAGAATTTCCTGCACCACAATTAATCGATGACCTGGAGGATCATCCTTCACACGATAACTCCAGGGTATTTAAAGACCTTTTGGCTGGTACTGCTGGTGGTATAGCACAGGTTCTAGTTGGCCAACCCTTTGATACCACTAAAGTTAGATTACAAACTTCTAAGGTGCCAACTTCAGCCATGGAAGTTGTTAAGAATTTGATGAAGAAAGAAGGCCCCATGGGATTCTATAAAGGTACTCTAACACCTCTAGTTGGTGTTGGTGCTTGTGTATCAATTCAATTTGGTGTAAATGAAGCTATGAAGAGATTTTTCCATTCCAGAAATACCGATCACACTGCTACTTTGTCACTACCACAATATTATATGTGTGGTGTCACTGGTGGTATCGCTAACTCTGTCTTGGCATCTCCGATCGAACACGTCAGAATTAGACTCCAGACTCAAACTACCTCAGGCCCCAATGCTGAATTTAAGGGACCACTAGATACCATTAAGAAACTAAGAAGTCAAAAAAGCCTAATGAGAGGATTTCTTCCTACCATGCTTAGAGAAGGTCACGGTTGTGGTACATACTTTCTGATATATGAAGCACTAGTAGCAAAGCAAATAAACAGCGGCATTCAAAGAACAGATATCCCACCATGGAAACTATGTCTCTTTGGTGCAATGTCTGGTACTATGTTGTGGTTGACTGTTTATCCGATCGATGTTATCAAATCTGTTATGCAAACAGATAAGCTCGGAGGAGAGCCCCAATTTGGTAAGAATTTTATTCAAGTAGCTAAGAATCTATACCAGAAGCAAGGCCTTGGGGCATTCTTTAAGGGTTTTGGTCCTACAATGCTAAGGGCTGCTCCAGCCAACGGTGCAACTTTTGCAACTTTTGAGTTGGCCATGAGAATGTTGGGTTAACGGAAACGTAGTTGTGCATAAAACGTTGAACATGTATCTATATTTTTTTATATTTTTAAATGGAGGTATTTGAAAATACATACTTTATTTGTATATTGAAGGGAGGACATTTCAATCATTAATCGAATATTAAAACTATCATTCATTGTCATAAAAAAGGGGGAATATATAAAAAATAAAAGCAAAAGATTAAAAGAATATAGATGGGGGAATATAATCAAAGGGTGTCACCAGATTTTTCTTACTTCATAAATGTATCCTTCTTTTTTTGGTGTACTAGATATAAATCATTTTCACGTGCTATTACGAGTTCTTTTTGATGTGCTGCTAGGGTTTCTTTATCTTGTTTTTATCATATCTTTTTATTCTTAGCCGTTTCTTCTTTGGCCTGTAGTTCTCTAATCAAATCCTCGTTCTTGGCTGCTTCTCTATCCAGATCATCTTTAGAGCGATACATGTTGAAAGTTCTGAACCACAAGAATCTACGTAACCGCGACCACTTGTCGGTGTCGAGCCCATAGTTAATGTAGCTCTGGTCCAGGTCAACTTCGATGTTGTCCTCCGTTATACTCTTCTCCGTCAAAGTGTCCTCAATCCGGGAGAGCAGTGAGCTACCTTCCATACAGATCAAAAGCCCACCAAACCAAATGAGCAAAGTCCAGGGGTCCAACTTCTGACCAGTGTTATTCTGATAGTTATGCACGTCCTCCCAGTTTCCTGCATTCCAGTAGGCATAAGATTGGTCCGAGAAATTGTTGTACGCGGCACTGGACGCATAGTACGCCGAGTTACTACCATGCTTCCCGGAACTCGCACTCGTACTACCCCACCCGGCCCGCATACTATCGTAGAGACTCTTCTTTACGGGATCCTTCAGAATCTCGTACGCTTGCGACACAAGTTTAAACCTTTGAACCTTCTCCTCATTACTCAAGAAATGCCCAATACCAGTACCAGTACCAGTACCACTACTTATATCCATTGTGTGATGGTTAACTGTACCAAACCCGGCAAGCTTCTTGGTCCTGCGTATCTGCACATGTGCACTCAAATCCGGGTGGTACAGCTTCACATACCTGTGATACTCCTTCTTCAACTTGCGTACATCTACGTGGTTCCCAGTTTGCAACCCAAATATCTCGTAGGGTGTAGGATCATTAGAGTGTGGCCACAGAGCATCATTAATCACTTCCTGTCTACCATTCCCCGACGGAACCAATGCATAGCACCGAAGAGAACCACCAAACAACCCTTGTCCTTGTCTCTGCACAGACCTGCAAAGCATTTAATATAGAAGACAATTGTAATCTTTTGTTGTAGTATATATAATTATCAAAAAAAAAAAAAACCCTATTGAATAAATAAAATTGTGTCAAAAGATATGACATCTCTCTCTATCTGCAATGCAAAAAGAAGTCCCCATCCCCCAATATGCCACTTCATCGCCCCGATACAATATTGGAAGTCATATTATACATCCTCCCCTTTGAGAGGGTAACACCCACCGAAACGGGGAGAAAAGAAAAGAAAAGAAAAAGAAACAGGCAAAGAACCAAAAAAATAAGGAACCCACCCCTAAGAAACACACGCAGAACAACAATTATTTAAAAATAAATCATAATGAGTAAAAAGAACCCAAATAAAAAAAAAACAGGAAAATGCAAGACACAGGGTAACCCCAGAGAGAGAAAATGTTTTTTTGTTTTGTGGAGTTATCTAAAGAACAGTACAGTAGAACAGCACAGCACAATGTGTACAGCACAATGTGTGTGTGTGTGGTACAGCGCAAGCCGTGACTTTGTTTATTTTTATTTTTATCCGGGTCGTGTTGCAAACAAACAAAAATAAAGGGTCGCACAGACAGACGCACAGACAGACGCAGAGACAGAGAGGACGAGTTTGAAGAAAAAAATTTTTTTTATTTGTTTATGCATTAAACACTCGACGTTGCTACGGTGGTTTCTTCGTGAGAGAGTGTTCCTTTGGGTCAGAGAGAGAGAGAGAGTCCCAAGTTTTCTGTTTTTCTCGAACCAAAATACCCTTCTCTCCCTCTTCATACACACACACACACACTCTCTCTCTTTTGTTCATTCATTCTTGCTGGCACTCTTAAACAAAATAACAAACTACAATTATAATTAAAAAAAAATGGAATAAACAAAAAACCGTATTGATTCTTATTCTAGTTTCTTATTATCCATTTATAATATTTACAAATTAGAATTTAGACGTGATTTTGGAAGGGTGGATCTCATAAAAAGGGGAAGAAAGAAGGAAGATTGAAGAAGAAGTTCTTATCTCTTGTTAATATGATGTCCATTCCTAGTTTTAAGGATCTGGCGAAGTTGAGAGGACCTAGGGCACAAGGTAAAAGTAAGAAGAGTGAGATGTACTCGCTTCCGATTTCGAGAAGTGGCTCTGAACATATGATCTCCAAACAGGAGAAGTTTATAGCAAAGAGGAATGCCTCTAGGAGTAAGAAAGTTTCGTTGATTCTGTTGTTTGTGGGGATAGTAGTGACGTTGGTATACTGTATGTACAATATCCTGTGTTATGACGCGATTACCTTTTCCAATTCGCTTTATCACAGGGAGTACAAGCCATTTGAATTCCGCGACGCGGCTTACAACAGCTACGATTACAAGTTGATCGACGAGGACGTGTTGGCCAAGTTTGACCAAGGCATCGTGAGCTACTTGCTGGATGAGTTTGGTACAGAACAGCCAAGTGCAGAGCAGATGAAACAGTACAATCGCGACTACGAGATGTTACTGGACAGTTCCATCGAGATGTACGATCTCTCGGATTTCAGAGGTACTCCAGACGGTTACAAGAACAACGAACACGTCCTGATGTGCGTTCCATTGAGAGATGCCGAGGATGTGTTGCCCCTGATGTTCAAGAACTTGATGAAGTTGACGTACCCTCACGAATTGATAGATGTCGCGTTTCTGGTCAGTGATTGTTCTGCGGGTGACCAGACCTTGGAGGCCCTGGAGACATACACCCAGTTGCTCCAGGAGGGTATCCTACCTGAAATCCTGAAGGACATGGAGAAGTTTAACCGTGGCAAGAAGAAAGAGCCTCTGCATCTGAAGTACATGAACCCGGAATATTTGAAACTAGTTAAGGAGGCTTACAGCCCACCGTTCCACAAGGACTACGGTAAGCCGTTCCGTTCCGTGCAGATTTTCCAAAAGGATTTTGGCCAAGTTATCGGCCAAGGTTTCAGCGATAGACACGCCGTCAAGGTTCAAGGTATCAGAAGAAAATTGATGGGTAGAGCCAGAAACTGGTTAACAGCGAACGCTCTGAAACCATACCACTCGTGGGTCTACTGGAGAGACGCGGATGTCGAAATATGTCCAGGTGATGTGATAGAGACTTTGATGGCAAAGGACTACGACGTAATTGTCCCTAACGTATGGCGTCCCCTACCACAGTTTTTGGGAAATGAGCAACCTTATGATTTGAATTCCTGGATGGAATCGCCGGAAGGTTTGGAACTAGCCAAAAACCTCGACGAAGATGACGTTATTGTCGAGGGTTATGCCGAATACCCTACATATAGAGTACATTTGGCGTACATTCGTGAGGAAGATGGTGATCAGAATCAAGTGGAAGATCTGGACGGTGTTGGTGGTGTCTCTATCCTGGCAAGAGCTAGTTTGTTCAGGTATGGTGCACACTTCAGTGCCTTCACTTTTGAGAACCATGCCGAAACAGAAGCCTTCGGTAAAATGGTTAGGAAGATGGGGCATAGAGTAGGTGGTACACCTCACTACACCATATGGCACATCTTTGAACCTAGTGACGATGACTTAATTGCCATGTCTAAGTTAGAAAATGGTGAATCATTAGATTAATCTGCTTGTTTTTTTTTTATTTTTTCACCTCTACTACTTTTCCGAAATTATTAAAACAATAAAAACAAATACCAACCACTGTATCATTATTCTTTTATTTTACTTACAACATCATTACAGTCATATTACAGTAGATTTGTTTTCTCTCATTTGTAATGGTAAAGCACTGCATATTAAATTAATTTATTTCAACGTAATTTCAATAATCATGAACTCAATTATGGAAGGACCATTTATATATTTAGTCATTTAGATAGAAAGATGTATTAAGGTAATATAATATATCCATAAAACTTTTAAAAAATTTATTAAACTGAGTATAACGAACATGGCAGAAATGTGCTGTTGTTCCGATACTAAATTTTTGCATATGTGGATATTCATTCAGGAATACCTGCCTGAAATAGTTCTTTAAAACAATGTCTATTTTATTTTATTAGAATATATTAATACATCTATCAAGAATATTACTTTTCTAACTTTAATATGATAGAATAAAGCCAGTGATAATAAATTTCTATAAGTTATTTAACTCATCAATTATTGTCAACAGACAAAAATGGGTCCTTTAGCATTCATCTTCAGTATTTTTTTCTTCAATAGCCTTTCTGCTACCAGTCCATATTTCATTCAACATAACACCGCCGCTAATGATACATGCCAAGGAGGCAACGCCAATACCTAGGTAAAAGGCGCCTCTGTAGCCCTTTAGAATATCTCTACCGTGGTCATTTACATGCTGTTCTACAACACCAGCGACACCTAAACAGAAGGACATAGAATAATTAACCATTGTGTTCACTAAAGATCCTGCCATACCCTGATATGGCAATGGTAATTTGTCACTTAACAGAATGGAAGAAGCAGGAAAAGATAAGTCCATACCGAAACTCAAAATAATCATCATACCCAGATTGTTTCTGAAATAAGTTTGATGTACGGGTGTTACACTCATTATGATGGAACCGCAATTGAAAGCTACCATGGAAGCAAACAAAATGATGGAAGGGTATACCTTCTTTATGGTAAACCCAACAACCAAAGCTGCGACAATACCCCAGATTAAAAACATGAAGTAGGTACCACCAGCCCATAGTGGCGTGTAATCTCTTAGGTTCATCTGGAATGTGAAGTAGTAAAATGAAAAGATACCAAATGAACCCCATCCAAAGAATAGTGCTAATAGAACTAGGATGGTTTTAGGACTCTTTAGTACCTCCTTTGGTAACAAGGGAGAAACTTTTACAAACTTCAGTTCATAGACAAAGAATGCAACTAAGAAAACCACAGAGATAATTAATAGAACAATCAGATACGCAGAGTCCCATCCGTCAATAGGAGCTTGATTCCAAACAAAATTTAATAGAATTAAACCTGCCACACCAAAGAAAGAACCAATCCAGTCCATTTGATGATTGTGTACATTGGTGGGTATATTGTTAGGAATCAACCACAGACATAGTACAAAATTTAGTGCAGCTGTGATTGCATAGGAATAAAAAGCCCAAGGCCATTGATTTTTGTCTTCGGTACCTATCAAACCTGAAAAAACTGCTCCTAAAGTAGCACCAATGGGTGCCATGCAGCCAATTAAACTAATGGCCATATTTTTTCTCTTGCTTCCAGCAATGTAGACACTACCAACTATTCCCAATAAATTAGGAAGAATTAGAGATATTCCCAGGCCTTGGAATGCTCTACATACAATGAAAAAAGCATCATTGTGAGCATAATTAGACAACCCACAAATCAAAGACCATATAATAAGTATGATATAGCCCACTAATAATGTAGATTTCAAACCATATATATCACCAATTCTACCACTTATCAGGATAAAAGAACCTGATACTAGAGGGAAAGCGGCCATCAACCACGCTTGCTTACCGTTCTTCGAGCCGAAGGAATCAGCGACGATATTCATGATGGGTTGTGTTTGGATAGCACCAGCTTGGTTTAAAAGCTGACTGATAAAGCATGCGACAAGGAAAAGGTATTCCTTCCAAGTAGAATCAAAATATTCTGGATTCTGCCATTTTTGGTGTACAACTCGTGACTCCGTTTGTCTAAGGCTATGTTTCTCCGACATTGCCTTGTCTTCTTCGATTAATTCGTTTCTATATGATACTGTGGACGAAGAAACATCGCTAACAGATTTTCTATCAAATAGTTTATGCATAGTAGTATTTATAATAATTTTATATTATATTATTCTATGTTCTTTTTTTCTTTTCTTTTTCTTAATTCGGTTTCTGTAAATGATTTACTCCGGAGTAATGGAATTATTTATTTCCCGCTAATCGTTGCTATCTAACAATACAGTTGTAATATTGTATTGTTCAAAATCTATCAATGATTGGTTGGTTGCTATTTTCAAAATATATAAACGTAACAAGATTTTAGTGAAGTATTAAATATCAACAATGGTATCCTTAATTCTTTGATGCCATTATATATCAATGCATTATTGATTTTTTTTTACTCTCTTTCCATAATTACTAATTAACCCAATCGAGAAACCCATGGAAAAAAAAAGAAAGAAAGAAAATGCACTCTCTGCAGCTCATTCTCCGTGATTAATAAGCAGATACAAGAAAAAAATAAGAAGTCTCGAAGAGTTCTGTCAAAAAAAAAAAAAAAAAAAAAAAAAAAAAAAAAAAAAAAAAAAAAAAAAAAAAAAAAAAAAAAAAAAAAAAAAAAAAAAAAAAAAAAAAAAATGATAGGTGTGTGACACAGAAAAGTCCGTGGGGGATTTGCAATATTTTAGATTTTGAATGCTTCCAGAACAGTAAAAAATTATAATAACAAAAAAAAAAATTATTTATAAGAAATTAATGCAAAAAATAAAACTAGGGCACAGAATTCATTATGTTTTTTGCAGGGCTCTGGGTTAAGGGGTGTCTGTGTGTCTGTGTGGGGTGTCTGGTACGGGTTGATCTAATGATTCAAGACGCGTAAACAGGTATTCACGTAAAATAGGATATGTTTGATATCCAAGTGTTCATTGCAAAGCTGTATAAAGTAAAAAACTATCAAATAAAATAAAAAGAGAGAGAGAGAAAAAAAAAAAAGATATTTTTTATATTCTTTTATCTATGGGGATTTCTATGTAAAAAAAAAATAAAATAATTATTACTATTATAATCAGTGGGAGGAATGATTTATCGTATATACTTCTCTTCTATTATGGAGAAGCAGGTTCCTCGCTAGGGTCTACAGAAGCACCTAAGATATTAGCAGCATACATGAATGTTGAGTGTTGAAGTTGAGCAAGATACTGAGCCATGACATCTGAACCAGGGATAGGTCTGACTGGCTGTTGTCTACCGCCAAACCCGTTTTGGTGGTTTCTGTTGTTCGGGTTATCTGATCTCGAGCGGCCTTTGGACTTCCTCTTATTGGATAATTGAGGTGGTTGGTTTTTCTTGTACTGTATTCCTAATGTGGCAGGAGCACGAGGTGGGGCGTGTGCCAAGTTTGATTTTGGAATAAATGATTCATTCTTATTGTCACTGTACTTGCGATCACTAGAAGAGGTTTCCTTTGAAAGGCCGGTTTCCATGTCAGATATCACAGATTCTTCAGAACCAGATGGATCATCGTAGAACCCACCCTTCTTGGTGGTAATACCTATACCCAGAGGCACCTGGGTATGAGAGGAGTCGGTGTGTTCATCTTCTTCATTGATGCATTGTTCATCATCAGCATGGAAATCTTCATTCTTTGAGTCAGTGCTGTATCTTCTTTCAACATGAATACCCAGAGAATCAAGTTGTATACTGTTTTGCTTTTGATCACGAAGGTTATCTTCTTGACGTCTTCTGTTTTCCTCCATTCTTCTAATTCTGATATCATAACTAGGTTTTCTAACCTTCTTGTAGAACTTAGAGTTCTTACCAGCAATCAGATTCTTGTTGATGTTACCACAACGATCCTTACCATAGTTGATGATTAAACCCTCATAACGGTTTTCAAACTTCTTGTGAAAGTCTACCCCGTCGTTTTGTTTTATATCTTCTACTAACCTAATGGCTGACAAGATATTCATAAAGTTAACCCAACAACAATGACTATCCTTCAAATAATTAATCTGTTCAATATCACCATAAGAGCTAAAGTCTGCCCTCAGTTGCTCTTCAGAAGGCAACTTGTACTTCTCGTGATATTCCTTATACTTTGGATCGTTAATAAATTTATCTTTGAACGCATACTCTGGTAAACTGACATACACATTTCTATTAGCACCAATTGTGACTGTCAGAGCAATCGATTTTGGTAAAGGACCCGAGTGATGGCCCCATCCAACCTTTAGAGTGTTACCATGTAAAACAATTGGGTCTATGAAGGAGTTAGCACAGAATTGTGCTGCAGCAGAGGCTTCGATAAAAGTGACAAAACAAATTCTCTTTTCTTCGATAAATTTGATGTTCTGTAGAATACCACCTCTCACAACATTACAAATATCCTCAACTCTGGACCTTGGATTAATATTACCAATATATACAGTTCTGTTATCAGCGTCGCCACCCATTGCTGCTGCAATTTTTGCTGATGTGTTCATTCTATCTTCAATACTTTGGGTGATTACATTATTAGTGTTTGAAAAGCGAGGCAACATTCTTGGATCCATACCATATTCGTTATGTTGATCAAAGTTACCCATCATTCCATTTGCTGGAATCATTACATGTGACATAGTTGGGTTCATGAATCCTGCAAAAGGCGAGCCGATGATGGAGTTAGAATCTGTTAAGTTTTTATGCAGATAAAGTGGCGTGTGAGCGCCTTCAAGACCTTCATCGTTATAAATGTACATGTGAGAAGGTAACACACTTGCTAGGTGTTCATCATGAATATTAATTTCTGGTTCTGTATAGTTTGAACGTTTGATCTCTAGTGTAGATTCTGACAGATCAAGTGCGTTTAGCTCCGCCGACAAAGCTTCCAGTTCTCTATCTATGGTTATGTTCTTGTTCTCGACCTCCAAGCTTATTTCGCTACTATCGTTAGAGTGTTCTGAGACATTTAATGAAGATGACTTTGGAGAAGGGTCAACAGATTCTTTACGGTCTTTGATTGACACGAAAAAACACCCGTTAACGTCATAGTTCATTAGATTGGCTCTCAGATACTCGACAGTTTCGATAGCCATAGTTATGTTGATAAAAGTTAGGATAGTGTAATTACTTGGCAGTTCAGGTGTAGCTTCCTCTGCAGAAACTATGTCCACAGATTCTAAAATATATCTGCTGTTTTTGTCGTCATTTAAAAATGAAAGTTTCTCAAACAAAGATTTCTCGTCTACAGGATCGTAAAATTCAATAGCGATCGATCTCGTGGCGTCTCGGCTGTAAATTTCCTCGCCCAAAAGGTTTTCGTTGTGTATCTCGTTATCAGCATCACTCTCATCGCCAGTACCAGCTCTTGCGTAAGAGAATGCTACGAACTCAACTGCGAGTTTCTTTGAATTCAGGACCTTCTTGAATTCCGGAAGTCTTTGCAGTAGATTGTTGTAGAAATCCAATGCAGCTTGACGAGACAAGAAACTTAGCAAAATCCCAGTACATTTTTCTTTTTCTTCGTCGTTAACACTTTCTTCTTCCTTCTTGGTTTTCTTGTTCTTCTTCTTGTTTTCGAGCTCGGCGTTGTCTGCATGCTGCTGTTCATTTGCCACGAGATAGACACTTTCCACATCTCTGTAGTTTATAATAAGTTTCATTAACTTTCGCAGGTTACTTGGATCGTCACTAATATTCTCGAATAGGAGCGATCTTGTCTTGTAAGTGTCGTCGCCCTTTGGCAGAACTTTGTAGCGTATAGAAAATGGAACTGACAATCTCTTGGTAATATTTACAGGCGTTCTCTTCTTGACACTAGACTTCCTTCTTCCTGACCCGTCAGCAGAAGAACTCTGCTGTCCAGTTCTTCCTCCACTGGACACACCAGATCCAGCCTGAGACTGAGACCCTGGACCGCCAGAACTGTACGATCTCTCCATCTTCAAGTTATGGGAGATCCTATTACTCAACGACGGTCTGCTTCTATTACCACCATTGGGTACCGCGCCATTATTATTATTACCGTGATTATTATTACTACTACTATTATTGTTATTACCGTTGTGGTAACTTAGATTACTACTCTGATGCACGTTACTAGAGTACGGTCCACCAGCACCAGACCTCCCGTACTTCATATTACCCCTACCGCTATGGTTATGATTGTTGTACTTTCCACCATTGTCATACATATCAGCCTCCCCCCTGGGCAAATTGGGTGTCGACAACATGGGGGAACCCATCAACAAATGCGAAGGCAGCAGACTAGCCCCGTAAGCAGTATCAAAGGGTGTAGGTGGCACGTTCTGGTAAGGAGACGCGGGGAACATGGGCTGTTGAGGCGGTGCGAAATACATATCTGGACCCGGGCGTATCTGAGCATAATACGGCTGTGTACCATTCATTGGCGCCATTATCGGCGGTGCCACATAAGGAAACCCATTCACTGGATGTGGAACTCTCATACCTTTCCTACCTCTATCAGACATTGTTTATATTCCTGTTCTTAATTTCTTTATTCCTCTGTTTCCTTTATTCTAGTGTTATTGCTTTGATAACCGTTTCAACAATTATATTTTTCTTGATTCTCTTCTATAAGGAGAGATAGAAAGATAGAAAGATAGAAAGAGAGTATATGTATAATACCTTAATAATTGAATTCAATAAAAAAAAATCAAAAGAGAGAGTTCGTAAATCAATTCAAATAAAAAAAAAAAAGAAATTGATATAGAGAGAGGGAAGAATTTGGTGTGAGGTGTCCTCTTTTGTAGATTTCAAAACCAGAAACCAAAAAAAAAAAAGTAATTTTTTTCTGTAAAGGAAAATGAAATATGAAATTAAAGAACGACCTGTGTGGCAGAGAGAGAAAATGAAATTGAAATTGAAATTGAAATAATAATCAAAAAAAAAAAAGAAAATCCTTTTACAGCTCTCTCTCTCCCTGTGTGTGTGTGTTGTACTGTGTTGTGTGGGGTGGTTAGACAGAGAGTGGCTCTTTTGTTGTACTGTGTACTATACTATACTATATATTGTACTGTGTACTCTGTTGCTGTGTTGCTCTGTGTGTGCTGCCTCTTTTTTTTTTTTTATTTTTTTTTTTTTTGTTGGGTTTTTGGTTACCCTGAACTTTCTGTCAAGGTTTTATTTTTTCGTTGTTGGTTAGCCGTCTAATCTTTGTATTGTGATATTATCCTATATATATACTGTGTTCATATTTATATAGAATATTGTTATTTATATTATATATATATATATATATATATATATATATTTTTTGTGATAATATATTCTTTTTCTAAATCCCCCCCCACTCCCCACTCGTCCTTTCTATAATTATGTCCCTTCTCTCTCTCTGGGTGGAGCCTCATATTGTTATTAATTTAGTTTGATTTTCTTTTTTTTTTTTTGTTTGTTTGTTGGTGAAATAGCCCTGTCAAAAGAAACGGGATTATTAGGTAAGTTGCCTTGATTTACACACACACACACACAGAAGAAGAAGAAATAAAAATTTATGTATTAAAGTGCTAAATAGAAGTTTTGTAAAGTAGTGCTGGTAGAATAAACAATTTAAGGAAATATACAAATAACACAAACACTCTAATAGACGATGAAGAAAATGGAAAAATATAAAAATAAAAAAATTATAAAGGGTAGCTTAGATAAAATTATTTTATTTTTATTGAAATAATGG
>JAJLXT010000064.1:0-72586 GCA_030571395.1 Nakaseomyces sp. UFMG-CM-Y6046 | reverse complement strand
AAAAAAAAAAATTAAGAGAGAGAGAGAGAATAAAATAAGAATTTAATAATTAAATATTTATTATTTAAAGAAATTACACATTGTGATAGAGAGAAAAGAAGTATCTACTGTTGAGAAAATATTAATAATTTAATTTGCTTCTGTTGAAAAAAAAAAAAAGGAGAAGAGATCATTTAAAAATTAAAATTATAAAATTAAAAATAAAAAAATTTTTTTTAAGGGAAGAATATAATAATAAATAATATTTTATTACAATTAAAATATTATTACCAAAAAAAAAATATTTTAATTTAAAAATAACAGGAATAAATTATAGAAATCAATTAAAGAAGATCCATTTCAAGATAAAATTAGAAAGAAAAAAAAAAAAAAAATAAGAATTGAAAAATCGAAAAATAATAATAATAATAATAAAATAATAATAATAATAAATTAAAATAATTAATAAATTTATTTTTTTTTTGGTCAAAAAATAAAAGATGGTCACTGAATATGCAGGTTTACGCAGGGAAATAGAAGCGGTAAGGTACAAAGTGAATGAGTTAGAGAGCAAAGTTAACAAGAACGATGTGGATTCGACGAGTACGGTAGAGGATATGCTGGTAGCTATAAAGACGATCGCATACAACCAGACGGTGATAGAGAGTAAATTCGAGGATATTTTGAAAAATCAATTGAACACGGATTCGATGGTAAATAGTATGAATGCAAGACTCAATAGGCTAGCGAATGCTGTGTCGGGAGGGAAAAAGAATGCGGTGATGCCCAATGTAAATAGTTCTACCACCACCAATGCGACAACACCCACAACCAACCACAGCAGTTCTAGAGGTAGGTCAGGTAGCTCGAAACGATCATCCACTAATAACTCATCCACAAATTTGGCAGAACAGAATAGTGCAGTGAAGAGACGGCCCGGCAGACCCCGGAAGGACGCATCGGTCAGTAAACTACCACTCTCAATGAATTGGGCAGTCGATGACCAATCTAAGTCTCCAAACAACACTAATAATAATAGTAATAATAGTAACAACAGCATTAATATCAATGGAACCGAATCATTACGTCCTGTGAAATTGACATTGCCAATAAATCAACCGCAAGTATCCAAGAACAAGAAATATTTCAATGATCCCAACGATATATCCCTGAGTAGCAACAAGACCAGTTCACCTACAAAAGAATCCAATGATGACAACGAACGAGACAGCAGTCCCGAGGTTGTACCGCCCAAGAAGAGAAGAGGCAGACCTCCCAAGAGGAAAAATGCGGAGCCTCGGGCTGCCATCCCAAGCCAGAACATCAAACCCAAAGTGGTCGATGACAGCCGGCTAGCCAGACGGTCGAGAAGATATGCGTTGCGGGTGAAAGACGAGGATAAAGGTGCTGTGACCGAGGATGAGGATGAAATGGAGTCTGCGGAGGAAGGCCCGATATCGAGTTCTCCCGACAAGAAACGCAAGTACGAGGACGAGGACGAGGACGAAGAGAGCATGAACCCCGGGGAAAGAACCAAGAGACAGAACATACTAGACGAGTTCAAGAAGGAGGAGGATGAAGATGAGGATGATGACGACGACGAGATCAGCGACAACTTGGACCACAGCACGGAGATAGAAAGCAACCTGGAGGAACTTCGGCATGCCACGAAGAGCGCATACAGCGTCGGAGTCAAGATGACAAATGCCCAGCGCATCAAGTATCTGAGACAGAAGAAGGACGCACACCAGACCGCAGGAACGCAAAGGGCAATACGCATGGCCATCGAGCTAGATGAAAAGCGACGTGACAAGACCAAGCTATCACTTAGACAAAGAATGCTGGAATCGCTAAAAAAAACATCTCCAGGCGAGGAAGAAGAGGCACAGACTACAACACCTGACCCTGAGACTGCATCAAGTCCATAGAGCAAGATCACAAAAGTTACATAAAAGTTTAAAAATCAATAATATATTTTTTATTACACTTTGTTTTATTAAAAGAAACCCCTATCTCTTCCAACGATAATTTAAATTAAAACTACCCAATCGGGTAATTTTTCTGTGCTTTTCTAAATTGAATCCCAATCACGAAAAAAAAAATAAATATGGAAGCTTCTGTTTTTTTCCCGTTTTGGCGTAGAAATTAGCTTACATTAAAATACTTTACCCGAATAGGCAAAAATAATGCGTAGAATTGTCATAGTGATTTACGAAGATGGGAGAGAGAGATTGAAAGAAGAGAGATAGTCGGTGCGGGTGTTTCTGTGGACAAAGAATACGAGCTAATATATATTTTCGTGTGTGGGCTGTGTTAGCAGTGCCTGATTACTAAGAAAGGGTCGTGGGGAGCTTGTAATTAACAAAAAATATATATATATTTTTCATATTGGTAAAAATATTGGCAATTGGGAATATTGGCGTTCATTGTTTTGGGTAACATGCTTAATTGATATTCGTGTTGTTGGTGGTTGGATCAAAATATGATTTCTAACAAGAAAAAAAAAAAAATTGATCCATAATGCGGTATATTGTGGTTTACTATGCATCAAATGAATAGGATGGGAGAAGGAGGAAGGGGGAAAGCACTAAAAGAAAAAAAATAAAAAGAAACTAACGTGGTCTTATAGTGTTCTTTCTTTGATTCTTATATAAATGAAACGTAGTTGATACTTGTATTCTTTCCCTCATAACTTTTTTTTTTTTTTCTTCCTTAAACAATTTTAGAACAACCAAGCAATATCAATATTTCACTAATAATAAAATACTAAAATAATGACTACCTGTCCCAATCATTTGCTACCTCAAATGAAATCGATTTGGATCGATGAGGATCAAGAAGCTGAGAAATTGTACGGCATGGTCGGGCAAACTTTGCTTCTCGGTGATTCTGATGTAGAGAGCCAGGAGAATGACCTGGATGTCACAGTTTTGAACAGTGACCAGCCCGTGTTGAGTCACAAGAAGAGTATCATGCTACCTCCTTTGAAACAATCTTCAAACTCTGCCAGACGCATAGTCAACACGAAGACAACACAACAGAAGAAGAAGAACAGTTTCTTCAAGAGCATATTCAAGACCAATGGTAAGAGTGAACAGTACTCTGTGCCTGCCAAGATTTCCACACCCTTTGACTTCCAGCACATATCACACGCTTCTTACAACAGGGGCCAAGATAGCTACTACCCAATTGGGGAACACTTGGAAGAAGAGCAAGAACAAGAAGACGAACAGGATATCTATGATTTTGAGAAGCTCTCCACTTCTGAACCACAACAATTGAGCAGGGCTTTCGTAACGGAGTCCCTGTTGGACAGATCAATTACTAACAGCAAGCAGTCTCAAAGTGGATACAGCACGCCTTTGTCAAAGAAGGAAAGGAAAAAGTCTACTGCATCTGTTAGACTTTCGATGAACCGTTCCAATTCTGGCTCACTCGATCGTTCCGTCTCCATGGCATCTTCTAACATGTCTAAAGGTAACAGTCTCATGAAACACAGCAGGGCCGTGTCTAGCTCCACCATAGCCACATCATTGTTTGAGTACGAGGACGTCCAATTGTCTCCTGACCAATTCGTGGGCTCCAAGATTACCAATATGGATATCTCACACATGGAACCTGCACAACCATTGAAGAGAGACTCCGGCGACAGTGAGTTGTCTATCTCGTTTCTAAAGACATACAACTTCCCTACTTTACTGGAGGAAGAAGAGGAACAGCCAACGTTGCCCCGTACCAAGTCGGGACTACTGTCAACCAAGACCACTGGTTCTGTACTGGACTCCTTCATCAACAGCGATGTCGATTGTTTATCCGACGACGAGTCACAGGTGTTCCACGACACCAGCGATGCCGACCCACAGAGCAAAAGACACTCGTTCGAAAACACCCCAAGACGTATTCTAAACAGACGTAACTCCGACACCCAGCTTTGCAAGTCCGAATCCCCTCTTGTCACATCCTCTCCAAGGTTTCTGAGGTCAGCCGATGACTTACTGATGACCGATTCACCAAACCAGGCAGCATACAGAAACTCTTTCTTCTAAGAGAAGAGAAAAACATTACAGTTATTATTTTTTATTTTACATTTTTAACTATTCCAGCATTAAGAACCATTCCTTTCATTAACGTCCAAAAAGAGATTTAATTGCATTACATTCGTTTCCATGATATACTTATAGAGTTGTATTTTTACTTATTTTTTTTTTCCCACCCAAACATTTTTTTACTTACACTTATATTAGAATAAATTATATTCCATTTCAAATGTCATTCGTTATTACTATTATATTATAATTATACTATAATTCATTGTTTCACGCTATAGAGACTTGCTAGATGATAAGAATTTCACTATCAATAAATACAATATTACCATATTATTATATTACCATACAAATATTAAATATGACCAATTAAGTTGATATATACTGGGTATCAATACATGTATAAATTGAATAAATACTTCACACACACACACACACACAAAATCGTCACGTGACGTATATTGGTGATAAATTTCCCGTTCGAGTGATTTTGAAAAAAAAAAACAACAACTACACTGTGTTAACACAACAAAGTGACTGTTATAACCACAGAATTTTGGCTATTGAAGACCGTAAATTGAAGTTTAAACGTTTGATTTGACGTTGTCATTATTCAGAGATATAGGGAAGTTTAGCTGTCGAAAAACAAGCACCAAAGAAACGGATAGAAACAAGAGGTTGTTTACATTGATACAAGATGACAGACAGGCTTACTCAATTGCAGAAATGTTTGGACCAGGTTATGGAACAATTCTGTGCCACATTGAATTTCATTGATAAAAGGCATGATTTTGAGCCACTCGATCTCAAGGAGGCCAAAATGACTGATAAACATGCCAGTGTAGCGAGTCCCGAGGAGTTCAAGAACGGTATAGAGGAGCTTTCCACGGATATTATAGTCAAGATAAGGCAGATTACCACGCTGATTGACTCTTTGCCCGGTGTTAGTGTGTCTGCCGAGGAGCAATTGCACAAGATTGATAGTTTACAGAAGAAATTGGTGGAAGTTGAGGATGAAAAGATTAAAGCTGTGCAAAGAAAGGATAAACTGCTCAAAGAAGTCGATGACCTCATATCAGTGTTTGTCTCTGGTATTGCTGACTCTAAGCGAAATCCTGTTTCCAATACTCCTGCTCCAGAAGACCCTAGTAATGATAATGATGATAATGTAAATAACAATGGTAACACTACGGAGCCAACTGCACCAGTTGAACCTAAAGAAGAACCAAACGACACATTAGAACCAAGTAAGGAAGTGGAACCAAGTGATGTGATAGAACAACCTGTTGAAAGTAATAACCAGCAAGCAAATACACAAGAGGTTCATGATGTAAAAGAGAAATCAGGAGAGAATGACCAAATAGACGATAATGTGCTGGACAGCATGATGGATGAGGATGAGGATGAAGCGGACAACTTTGAAATGGAAGATATATAGCAGTCCTGAACTTTTTCCATTATATATTGGAATGCTATTGTAATAATATTATATTCGAAGAGGAAAAACTTATACTTTTTTCCTTTTTCATCTCAATTCATTACTTTTTACTAATTTGTTAATAAAATTAAAAATATATGCATATATAAACAATTTATCCTTTTATACTTCTTCTTTCGTTGAATTAAAAGATTAGAGCAACGTAGATTGGAACTAACAGGATCATGAAACTATGCCACTTCGCTAAAATATCAAATATAGACAAAGATAACAACATTGAAAAGACGAAACTTGGAAGGTAAAGGACTATATCTAGGTTCCAATGAACACTACTTGTGAAAACATAGTAGTGAAATAGCCAGCCCAAGAAACACTCAAAAGCGAAATCTTCAAATACCCATCTCGTAACCATCCATTGATCGTTTATTTTCTCATTCAATCTTTTTTGAATTAGAACTGAAGCAGAATTAGAACTGAATGGGTTCCAACAAAACAGAAGTTGACCAGCCTCAAAAATTAGGTAACCAATAATAATAAAGGTACTGCTAATAAATATCTTAGAGTAGTTCCCATTTATCATATTTGGTGGCTGCCAGAAGATCCATTTATTTACATCAATCCTGTTCTGAAATGGTAGCTCATTGTAATCATCATCTGCGTCAATATCCTCTTCACGTCTTGCTCTCACGAAGTCAGCATTCTGAATATAGTAATTGTACTTGTAGAATCTCTTCACCATCTTTGGAATTAATTGAACCACATTAAAGGTTCTGTCAGCAGACGTCATTTCAGTTTCATTTTCAAGTTTGGTTTTTGGATTCACGACAGATTCAAACTTAAGAATTGTTCTTGTTCTCGTTGGACTCTGAA
This sequence comes from Nakaseomyces sp. UFMG-CM-Y6046, assembly GCA_030571395.1. Lineage (NCBI taxonomy): Eukaryota > Fungi > Ascomycota > Saccharomycetes > Saccharomycetales > Saccharomycetaceae > Nakaseomyces > Nakaseomyces sp. UFMG-CM-Y6046. The sequence goes on along the minus strand of JAJLXT010000064.1, from coordinate 66,253 downwards.
TACATATTAGTTCTTGTCTATGAATATCTGTAAAAATATCATTAATACCATTCCAATGAGATGGGAGGTCAACATCATGAGACAATAGGTTGCAACTGTGACCCTCATTGACCAAATAAAATTCAGAGTCAGTATCGACAAGAGATTTGATATCACGGTTTCTTCTTTGTAGTATTTCTTTGGGACTTAGCTTCCTAGTGGTTGGAGCACTAGATGTGAACTCAATGGACCAGGTTTCATCTGAGTCACCAGTAAAATTGCTGCTACCAGTTAAGGATATCTCACTATTATATTCCTGGTCACTAACTGGAGGTTGTGCTGAGGAAGCCCTTAACAGCTTACCGGTTTTCACATTTCTCAATCTGATCTTGCCGTGGTTTGGAATTCCATCCTTAGTCATGGCGTAGGCTGCCTCAATGGTCCATTGATTGTATTCATTATCTTCTATTTGCGATAAGAACACAATCTGTTCACCGGAGCCAGATGCATAAGATACATCAGGTAACGTAGACAGATACCCACCTAGAGATTCCTTGTGTCTTATTCTCACCACGGTATCATTGAAATAAATAGGTCTTGTTTGGTACTGATCCATTCCAGGAATCAATTTTTTGTATTCAGTAGGCATGAAACTTAGGGTCTCTGGGACGTTATTATCAAACTTGTACAGCATCAAATAGATTTGAACGAAATAAGAACAGAACAGGATAACAAACGGGATCAGAGTGACTCTCACTACGACAACATTGAAAAATTGCATGAAGTTACGAGTCGTCTTGAAATTTTGTACATCTGGCAACACATTCTGCCACAAATGGTATATGGCAATCGTGATAAACCACAGCCAAGTCATGGTAGAACCCAAATATTTCGTGTTGATCACCACAATACTGGATAGTAGCAAAACTACATTCCAAGACGAATATTTGTAGATATTGTATTTGATAGATTGCCACGATAGGAATAGTGCCAATATACTTAGCAATTGGACATTCTCCATCAAGTTAGACAGAGCGTACTCTTGTATAGGTGACAACACCATCACATACCCGATAAATGACAAGGCCAATAACCTATTAACGTTGACTTTGGCAGCTATAAGATACAGAGTGGACAAACAAAAGCACATAGCTACAAATGATACTATTCTTAGCAACTTCACATCGTTGAAACAGAAACTTCCAAGAATTTGCAACATCAGAGGGTGTATAAACCCAATATACAGCTTCTGATCCATTTGTCCCTGGATAAACCGGAGCAAAGAGCCCTCCGAGGTTGAGTTCAACAGAGTATCAGACTCCAGGTACTGATTTATCAACGGCATCGACACATATCCAAACGCAATGGGTATTACCACCAACCCAACAACGAAATCCACGAATTTCAACTTCCTCCCACCTAACTTGTCTATAGAAACATAGGGAACGCCCTGAGGCCCATCAACCAGCACGGAGCTCTTCATCAGTCAATCGTATCCTGGATGATTGATGTAAGTTACAAGTGTTATAAAACAAAGAGATGTGTAATATACGCGAATTTAAAGCAATTGTGTGTAATGCCTCGGGAAAGAGAAACACAGGGTAACATATGAGGATATATACCAACATAGTGTTATACCATTATATCTATTTACATAAGTTACACAGTCATGTACTGACAATGACACAATATGTTGTATCCTGTAATGGTACAAGAAGGATTGACCACCATTGTGACAGTTATTTGATCTTCCAGAAGGAGAAATGAACATTGAAACGGCGTAGAAGGTGAAAAGAAACAGGAGAATTCCTCTCTCTCTCTCTCCCGTTAGAAATACAACTAACCACAATACCGTAATTACAATAATATAAGAATACTATAATATACAATGTTAATAATGCAATTTATTAACCGGTTATGATATCATATACCTTTGCACGATATCTTAGAGACAGGCCTCCCCCCCATTTGGGTGCCCATATAAAATCTTGAGATGGCGATGAGTTTGAGTTTAACGATATAGTTTGCTTTATCGACAACTGAAAACAGACATATTCCTAAGAAATAACTCGGTGTTACTTACCTTCTTCAATAAGAGAGATTTATTTTGCTGAACACAGGATGGCCAATAAGTCGAGACCCAAGAAGGCGGTGGTGCCTTATCGGAAGTTTGTAGGCGGGGGACAAGGCAATATAGTGCTGTTGTCGAGGGGGAAAGTTGCTGTACAGGAGGATTTTGATGAGTTTGATTATGTTGATGATGATGCGAAAGAGGAGAAGAAGAAGAAGAAAGGATATGCGAGGTTTAAAGGTCGAGAACTCGAGATTATAGGGGCCAAGAAGAAGCGCACTGATTCTGTTGGTAACGATATCATATCGGAGGAAGACGAGGATGAGGAAGGAGACACGAGTAGTCAGAAGAAGAAGAAAGGTAGAGGTAAACGTGCAGGACACAGTAGGAAGCATAGTGTAGAGGTGTGTACTGCGGTCGAGGAAGAAGTGGAAGAGGAAGAAGATGATCCGATGGCTTTACCCACCGAGATACAGCGGATTATTATTGATCGTTACTTTGAGGTGGTTGTGGAGAATCAGAAGTTGCATGACGGGAAGGGTAATAAGGAATATGAGAATATTATCAATGCTTTGCTGGTTTCGAAGTATTGGTATCAGCACGCGTTGCCACATTTGTATAAAGCACCTAAATTGTCCAGTAGAAATTTCAATGCATTTGTGGAGACTGTGACCAATGCGGTTGTTTCGACTACATCGAATTCTAAGAAGTTAGATAGGTACAGGCTGGGTGATATGGTGCAGACACTTTACCTTTCGACAATCTTGCAAAGTGGTAAGAACTCTAATGTATCCAAGTTATTGAGACGGTGCTCGAACAATCTGTACTCGTTCACCGCCCCCCAGACTAGTTTCGGATATGCTCCGTTGATTTCGTTGAAGAATTGTCACAAGTTGAGATACCTTGATCTGGGTCTTGTCTCGGAGACTGTGAAATTAAAGGACTTGTTTAAAGCGATCAGTAATTTCAACGAACTGACCCACCTAGCATTCCCACGTAGCTCCATAGATTGTGAAGGGTTTCAAGAGTTTTGCTGGCCAAATAACCTTCAATATCTTAAACTGAGCGGTGGGATTACTAACGAATTCGTGGCCATGACTAACTGGCCGGAGACTATCACCACACTGGAATTCTCGTTTTGCCCTCAGGTTGATGAGCAGTCTATTTACACTGTGTTATCCAAGATTGGAAATAACTTGAAACATCTTTCGTTTTTCTACCCCATGCCCTCCCTGAGAGAGAACTCCCTTGACTTCATCTTTAGATATTGCAGGAACTTGGTATCCTTGAGGTTGCAAGTTGACTATTGTACGAAATGGCTGTTTTCCGAATACATCCTAACACCTCTTAACCCAGAGACCCCGTTCGAGGATAAGATGTTGGAGAGACCATTGAGAACTATTTACTTGGATTGCAGTGGATCTTTGGGGCTGGCCTCCAAGATCCACCCGGATGACTTCACCATTGCCTTGATGGAAGGAAGGCTACCTGCTTTGAAGAACATCTCAGTATCCTGTAAATTAGGCTGGGATATGAATGGAGAAGATGTCGCTGACTTGTTAACAGCATTCGAAGAACAAGAAGGTAACTTATACGTCTCATACTGAATTTTAATCCCATCTTAATTCAATTTTTCTTTGTGTTTGTTTTTATTTTATTTGTTTCTGTTACTTTTTTTTTTGTCATCCCCTTTTACTTTTCTAATACCAAGACAAATTGTGATATTTTTCTTACAAAATTGTCAATGAATTTATGACCAAAACCCCCCATTTTATTTTGCATTGCTTTCAGATATTAAAACCCCCCTCAATTAATAAACAACAATTAATACTATACATCAAATTTGATCTTTTAAATTTTCTGCATTATTTCTCTTCTGTGATTACTGTTTTAAATTCGAAATACTGGTGTATTTATTATATTTTAATTTTATCTGGTTATTTTATAAGAATATATATATATATTGTGCTATGAATAGATATTTCACTATATCGAAATATAAAATATAATAGTTAATAGTAGTATCGTATAATGTGTATATGGATTTACAATTGGAGAATTCGGGTAACAGTTTCTCGAGGAATTGATTTAAAGAAATTCGAGATGAGCATCGGAGTGCGATCCCTAAAAATGCTTTTTAGTTCTATTTACTTCTTGAAATTGCCGCCAGCAAAGAAGTATTAAACACTGTAAAAACTGGGCAGTTAACATTTTGCTGATATCACAATAATATTGAAAAAAAAAAAAATTTGGAAGAAACGATGGTTGCCGCTCCTAAACCGATATATTTTAGCAAGTTCCTTGTCTCTGATCAGGTATTCTACAGAACTAAGTTCTGCTACGCGTTGGTGAATTTGAAACCTATCACTAAAGGTCATGTTCTAGTGGTCCCGTTGAGGACGCAGGTTGTGAACTTATCGCAGTTGACTCCGCAGGAGAATGCGGATTTCTTTAGGACAGTGCAGTTGATACACAAGTTTATTATGTGGGTGTACGATGCGCAGTCTGTAAATATCGCTATACAAGACGGACCAGAGGCTGGTCAGTCCGTTCCACACTTGCACACGCATATAATCCCCAGGTATAAAACAAATAACATTGGTGACGCCATGTATGAGAGGCTGGAGGATTGGGATGTACGAAGAGAAGATTACTTGCAAAATAAGGAAAACGGAACTAATTTCAAACCCGATGCTGATGAAGATAGAAAGCCAAGGTCGATGGAGGAGATGAAAGCAGAAGTTAAATTACTGGAGACTAAGCTGGAGGAGTATCTGAAAACCCATGAAGATGCTGCACAATGGATTTAAGTAACAAAAACTTGTTGAGAATTATATCTTTGAATTGAAGAGCAATATATACTGTGGTCAATTATTGTAACCACGCAATGGATACACCAGTTATATTTGATCTTTTTTTTTTTTTTTTCTTTACTTATTAAAAGCTGATTTAAAACTATAAGAACATTATACAAGGTATTACTTTGTAACTAAAAGAAAATAATACTGTTTACGTGGAGAAGAAATAATAAAAAACTAATTATAGGTCCATCAATTTCAGAATGCTTCTCTGAGCAATTCTACCTGCTTTTTTTTTTTTAAAATACCAGCAAAAGTACAATGAACAACATCATTGACATGTTGTTCTTTAATCTTACTGCAGTACCCTCATAAGTTATGAAATTTGGAGGAGGTGGTCTTGTACTTCTCGTATCGATTGGTGGTCTTGAATTGACTTGCAATGAGAAAGGAGGTAATGAATTGAGAGGTGGCTTTGTGGTTGTTGGAGGTAAATTTGGCGTACTCGTGATTGTAGAAGTTGTTGTGATGGTGACCTCTGTATCCGGAGGTGGTACAGTTGTGGTCTTCGTTGGTGTTGAAACAATACTAACCGGTGGAGGGTTATCATTAGGTGGACTATTTGGTGGAGGATTATACATGGGGGGCGTAACAGGAGGTGGTACACTAGATAGTATCACAGGAGGAGGCACTGAAGTTACAGGTGGTTGAGGACGAGTGCAACTTTCACATATCGAAGTCCTTGTACTACTCTCAACATCCGTTGGAGGAGTATGAGTTTTTGTTGTACTAGTTGTCGATGTAGTAGGGATAGTTGTAGTGGTAGTGGTAGTCATTCCAGGAATTAGTGGAGGAGGAAGTGGAGGGACTGTTGTTGTGCTGGTAGTAGATGGGATATCTGGAGGAATACTGGATGTGTGACTAGTGGTACTAGCTGAAGAATTTGTAGTAGAGCTGGTTCGAGATGAAGGCTTGATAGTTGTTGGAGGATAAGATGTAGGCGGAATAGATGTGGTGCTGTTTGTTGATGTACTTGATATTTCAAATGAACTAGGAGTGAAAGGTGTGAACGGTTTGGAAGAAACAGGAGGTGATGAAGGCGGAATTTCTTGGAATGGTGGTGTTGAAGGCACTGTTGTGATTGTTGTGACAATTGAACTACTTGTGGTACTTGAAGAACTTGTAACTGTTGTGGTTGATGAACGTGTGGTGGTTGTAGAGCTTGACGTTGTTGATGAATGTGTGGTGGTTGTAGCTGAACTGCTCGTTGATGATATAGTGCTTTTTGAAGTTGTAGAGGATGTTGTTACAATTGATGAACTAGTGGTTACAGTAGAAGAACTCTCAGTACAATGAGGACATATTGTTGATGTTACAGTTGAAATACTATGTGAAGATATTGTGGTTGTCGTTATAGATGAAGAGGATGGGGCAGGTGCCATAGATACAGGATACTCAGCCACCGCTGTATCACTGACTTCATAAATATCATATTCTAACACAGCGGTATGTTCAGTCGAGTATGTGGTTTGTGCAATCGTATCTGTACACGTATACTCAAGGTACACATCATGAAACAAAGTATTTCTACCTTCCTCGACTCCTTGCATTGCATTTACCCATAGAAGATGACCTTCCTTTTGTTCTCCAATGGTTATCCATAAGTTGTTACCAAAGCACATGACATCTGCATCCGTTGCCTCTTGATAAGATTTTGGAAACCACCAGTCATTGAAATGATTAGAAATAAAAACCTGTGGCGAATCACAATCAAGGTTGCAGTTTTGATCTTTTGAATCAAAGTTTATTTTCTGTGTGCCACCAAGAATATAGCCATTAGGACATTTCATGGAAAGGAAATATATTTCGACAGCATCGTATGAAGTGGACCTTATAGTAGTATAGAAGTGGTCACTAAACTCTGCAGCATTGAAGTGGACCTGTGTGCTCAGTCCATCTACAAACTCGATATTGTTCATACCACTTTGGAATTGGTCTGCATTCTGTAGTTCATATTCATATGAGGAATCACCACTACTGAACGAGAGCACAAACTTTATTTCACCATATATTTCGGGATGTGGAGCTAAATCCGTTAGCGTTACACATCTCATAATAGTGTCAGGATATTTAAAAGCAGCCTGCTGAGGTACCGTACAGTGGAACACCTCGGTCTGTGGTCTATCCTTCATCGGAATAATCAGCTCAGTACTGTCTTGGGCAAACTTGACCCTGTAGACCTTTGGCAGCACCAATTCGAAGTAGTCATCCTTTTTAACTTGGTTTGACTCCGGTATACGGAAATTGAACTTTGCTTCCCAACCCTGGTGTGGCTCAACAAACTGTGTGGCAGGGTTTAATGATAGATTTGAGAACTCGATGTTTTCGATTTTAACAGCCAGAGCGAGGGAAAGGTAAGTAAGTATAAGTATAGAGATCATTTTTTTTATTGTGCTTAGTAATTTTTTGTCTATATATTTTTAACAAATTAAGAAGTGAAGGAGAAAAGATGACTACAAGGCACTCCCACCAAATGTGGGAAATCAAGAGTAGGAAAAGTGGAAAAAAGGGTATGATGTCTAGTGGTATTTATATGGTGTATCCTTCTTCTCCTTTGCCATTATATTTTCTTTTGAGGGTATTGTTTTATCAACAACGTCTTGTTATCCTCAAACATTGACTTTTATCTCAACAGAATGAAATTCTATATCAAAGGAATGATGAGAGACAATGAATAATGGATTCATTGTTTCTCTTATGGCTGTTTCATGTTAGAAGTTCAATACCATTGTGGTTTTAGTTGTAAGGTTTGTTAAAAATTGCATCAAAAGGTAGTAAATTAAGAGACAGGGTGGTAAGACAATATTGTCTAGATAGATCTTGATTTGCCCTGTAAATCTCTCGTAATAGAAGAGCTAAAAAAGTCAATCTTGAGTAAATTAATAGAGTTTTACACATCATTATTTCCTAATTCATAAATCAATGAAGTTTTGCAATACGACGAAACCATGTTCGTTAGAAAACACCGAATAAGGAAACCTCACAACTTTCATCACTCTAAATACAGGATCAACATGTGGTTACCCATTTTTGAAAAGGTTCATCACTATGCTATGCATCACTGTACTATACATCATGGGTACCATTAATATAATTTTCAATCTTGAAGTCCTTAGGGTATCGTTACACAGAAGGCATCTCCGGTGTGATCATCACAAGTAGAATCGATTGCATAACCCCTTGAAACCTTGAGTCTTTTGAGATATAAACCTTGAAACTCTTGAGATGCACTTCACTATTTATTAGTTACATTCCTTTTTTTTTACCCAAACAGTCCATTAATAGAGTTATATAAATATTGTTACGTAATTTCTAAAAGAGAACTAACTTTCAAACCCAGCACAGACTCAATTCATAACAACGCCCATCACTACAATCAACACCATCATAATAACGACCTTTGTATCGTTATAATCCTGTGGTGTATTACCAGTGTGTGTAAACCCAGACACCACACAGTAATTGTCCTTAACTATGGGTGATTGTTACCTGGGGCACAGGGCCTCGGCCAGTTCTCGAGACGCGGCGGGTCCCCCACCCTACGCAGAGAGAGGGAAGCCGAAATGATCCATACCATAACAACCACAACATAACACCAAAGATGAGTTTCTTTAGGAGTTCTATTTAGCATTGCTATTCATTTGTTGTAATTCAGCAAGGAGTGATATTTCTCAAAAGAAGTAAAGGGTTATTTTAGGCTATGTCTGACCAGAGGGTGTTCTCACGGTATAAGGCCAGTGAGATAGGGCCTGAGCTGCAGAACTTCGAGGTGAATAAGTTCAAGACGAACTCGATAAAGAGGAAGAATGCGCTGCGGAAGATTGTGGCTAACTTGACTATTGGAAACTACAACGAGATGGCGATGTTGGAGCCCGAGATAATGAAGTTTTGGCAGATAGATGACGATTTCGAGGTCAAAAACATCTGTCACGAGTACGTCTGCGTGATTGGGTCAATGAAACCACGGTTAATAGCGAACTCGCTGTCTCACATACAGAATGATTTGAAGTCCCGAGACGAGAAAGTGCAGATACTAGCTCTCAGGACTCTGCTAAGTGTGCCATCTTCTGATTTTATGAACGAGGCATTCAAGTTCGTATCCTCGGTGATAACAAGGCGGAACAACGTCGAACAGGAGCTGTTGAAATCCTGTATATGTGCTGTTGTTCAATTGGATGAATCTGACCACGAGAGAATCTTGCCCTTGGTGCGGTTCTTGTTTGAAATATGTGAGAGTAAATACGAGGATATAAGCGTTAGGGTCGCGGCATTGCATACTTTGTACATGATACACGAGAGGAACACGCACATGAAGCCTATGGATATATCTGTGGATATGGCTTTGAACATTCTTGAAAATATTGATAAGGCTAACGAGTGGGATAAGGCGCTCGTTATCGAAACTCTTCCCATCTCTGTGGTTCCCAAATCACATGACGACGCCTACGATTTAATAGATATCGTTATACCGCAGTTGCAAAATGTGAATACTTATGTGGCATTGAATACGTTGAAATTTATCATGTACCTGCTTAACTACGTCGAGACCGTATCAGATGTGGTTATTAAGAGGATAGCGAACTCAATCGTGGCATTGTTGGACAACCCTCCCGAGATCCAATTTCTGATACTGAGAAACGTCATTCTCTTATTGCTCAGTAGAGGTCCTGAACTACTGAACCTGGATATATCCTATTTCTTCATTCAGTACAATGACCCTATTTATGTAAAGGATACAAAACTGGAATGTTTATACCTTTTAGCTGATAAAGATAACCTATACCAAATTTTGGAAGAACTTGAACAGTATGCAACAGATATTGATATCCAGATGTCTAGAAAAGCTATAAGAGCCATTGGTAACTTAGCCGTTAAGTTAGACGAGGATTCTGCGTCAGAATGCTGTGAAACTCTTTTGCATTTACTGGATTTTGGCGTCGATTTCGTGTTACAAGAAATCATTTCTATATTTAAAAATATCTTGAGAAAATACCCAGAGAGATTCAAAAATTACGTGACTGAATTGGTACGATACATCGATACTGTACAAGAACCAGAATCCATTAACGCTATGATTTGGATCATAACTTACTACGCTAACGATATCCCAAATTATTTGGAAGTTTTTAAACCGTTTGCCACTAATATCAAAAGCCATCCATTGGAAATCCAGTTTTCAATTTTGAGTTCAAGTGTAAAGATGTTTTTGAGAAATCCAAGTGAGCAAACTGAGTCCAGCTGTATGCAGGTTCTTAAATTTTGTACTGAAGACAACAACAATATTGATTTGAGGAATAGGGCATTTTTCTACTGGAGACTTCTAGCGCTAACAAAACCTGAGAGTGGTCAAAACAGAATGAGTTATGAGGCAATCTCGGAAATTGTTGATGGTGAGCTTCCAATGCTTGAATTGAATACGAAATTAGATCCAGCCATTCTAGAAGAGCTGGAATTAAATATAGGGTCCATCGTTTCCATATATCTGAAACCAGTGGCACAAATCTTCCGTCAAAACAAGACAAAAACACTTCCGAAGAACGAAATACTGAATGCAGATAGAGAGCACCTCCAGATTACACACTCCGTGTCAAACAACTTTTCAATTCCTGAAGATGCAGAAGTAGGGGATTACTTTTCACCAAGAAGGCCAGGTTCCAACAGAACCAACTCTAACAGATCAGGCTCTCTTCCCGGTACACCCATGTCTAATAGTTCTGGTAACAGGAAGACAATGGCTGATTATGATAAGCCTGCTGAAAAGGTGAATCAACTAAGTGGGAAAAGGAAATCAAGCACAAGTAATACGTTAAAACTAGCAAGGAAACCAACGGGCTTACTGAGAAAGATGTCTTTAAAAAAGAAACCATTTTAAATAACCTGCTCGTCAATAAAAACATTCTACATATAGCATATTATAACACACATTCCTTTTTTTTTTTTTTTTTAATTATTTATGATAAATTTAATTTCAGAGGTTTCAGATATATCTTTTGACAAAGAAACTTCATTGAACCACATCGATTTTAATTCTTAAAAGTAATTATTTTGATATTTTATTATGCATATTAGGCAAATAAAAAACTATGTGTGTATAAAATTAAAATTAAACGATATAGAACAAGAAAATTAAAAGAAGCATTATAATGGGAAACAAATAAATGTGTAATTGGAAATTATGCATGAAGAAATTAGTAAACATATCTGAAATCTCTATTCTCGATATCCGTTAGGTCCAGGAACTGATACTTTTCATGAGTCTTTGCACCTTGTTCCTTGTCTCTCTTTTCGTTTTCCTTTTTGCATAGGTATCCAACATACAACTGCAATGGGATACAGACTGCCTGGGTCACCAGCAAAGTGATCTTGGCTGGGATATATCTTGGAGCAGAGTATGCTCTGAACATCTGAGGAGCAACGATACAAGAGACGTTGTACACGATCATGGTAATGGCGTTTCTGAAGATCCTCTTACAGTAACCAGATGTGTTTATAGAGTTCCAGATGTAGATATTGGTGATCACACAGGAACCACTGTATACTAAGTACAGTGAGAATAAGTTACCGATTTTGTGTTTTAGAGGCAGCGATATCAGCACAATTGAACCGATGACAGCTGGGATGTACATTGAGGTGGTAACCAATGTGATGTGGCCCCATCTGGAGATCATTTGTGTGGTGACAATAATGATAATAGCAACGATAGCACCAATTGGCAATTGCAACAAAGCGGATTCGTAACTGTCGAACCCGAATGTCTTTGTAATTGTCGTAGAGAAGGTACCGATAGCACCCGTGGAGATTTGGGAGCAAGCAGTGATCATTAGCATTGGCCACGTTAACTTGTCGTGCAAGAATAGCTCCTTGATATGGGATTTCTTGAACTTCTTGTTCTCGATACCGGTTTGGTTCTCTCTGATGTGCTCAATAACGGCAACCTTCTCCTCATCGTTAAGGAACCAGGCATTGGTGACATTGTCTGGCAAGTACAGGAAGGTTATGATACCGAACACGACGGTGATCAGCCCGACAACCAAAAACATGATTTGCCAAGAGGTGAAGTCCTTACCGTGGTAATGCAGGAACCCGAAAGAAATTAGACCACCGATGATGTAGCCGGTACCAGCCTGTGTGGCCCAGAACCCGATCCTGGCACTCTGTTCAGACTTGGTGTAGTACATACCGCTGATAGCGATGCAGCCCACGGCAGACGCGGACTCGAACATACCCAGCAGGGTTCTCACCACCATCAGGGCCGCGTAGGTCTTGCACGCACTGTGGCACGCCAGCACGGCACCCCACACGCAGATGAAAGTCCCCATGATCTTGGACAGAGGGAAGTACTGGATGAGCAACGTGACGATGGGCTCCATGAAAATGTACGCCGCGGAGAAGATGGTCCCCAGGTTCCCGAACTCGTCACCCTTCAAGTGGTCCTTGATACCCATTGCTGCGGCATAGTTCAGCAACGCCTTGTCTAGAAACATCAGCAGGTAAGTGACACACAGGAAACTCAGGATATAGAGGTCCAGCTTCCTTTTGATTTTGGGGTCTAGCTTCGTAGCACCGTAGAAACTCTTGTCCCTCTTAGAGTCTTCTGGTTCTTCTTCTTCCTCGACTATTTCAGTGTTGTCTGCACCAGTTCTCTTCAAGAACTTCAATGCGACATCCACCTCATCATCATCAAAAGAAGAAGAACTAGATGAAACAATCTTGGAAACACTCTGGGACTCAAGTTTCTCTTCGTCAAGCATTGTGTTATGTGTTGTTGTTGTTATCAGCCTACAAGAAATAATGAAACAACTACAGATACTATACAATATTATAACAATAATCCTTTGTATTATATATGTTTCAATACAAAAGTGAAAAATTTTTTTCTTCTCTCTCTATCCAATTTAAATGTCAAATACCCAATTTAGCAGACGCTTGCTAACGTAATATAATTACAGTAATTAAATGAATAATAAATTGTACTTGTAATTTAAAATTGGGACTACGTACCACCCGTACACAATATCACGTACAACGCACCGTAGCAACGGAGTCCAGAGAGAGAGAGGGACACACTGTGTAAATCCAACAAACACACACACACACAGTAGCTCTCTCTCTCGCCTCGAGACGGATGTGTCTCGACCGAGACATCTTTCACCATCGACGTCTTCTTTTTTTTATTCACAAATGAGTCGCCCTGAGTCCATGCACATTCCGGGTTTTTCTGATTATGCAGATATGCAGAGAGGTGTTCGTGACGGAGTATCTTGTCACATGGGTCTCGTATGTGTGTATGTGTCACATGGTTTTCGTTGTTATGTATTTATCACGTGCATTTCGTGGTTTTTATCTATCACATGCATTTCGTGTACATTGATTTCGTATATTATTATATATCACACACATTCCTCGTTCACAAAGATATTTATAGGGCTCTCTTCTTTTTTTTTTCCAGCTTTGCTATAATAAAAATTGACAATAAAATTGTATATACACAGTATTACTGAAATGTTTTTGCAATGATTTCCCCTTCTCATCAATCAAGATACGTCAAATACTGAAAAAAAATGTCGGATTCTGAAGAGGAGGTGGTTGTGAGGAAGAAGCAGCGGGTTGATAATGATGCTGGGTCGCGGAGCAAACAAAAGAAGATGAAGAAGAAGAAAGTGATGAAGGTGTCGAACAAGGACCTGCAAGGTGCCAGTGGTGGTTACGCTTGGGAAGATGAGATCAAGAGGAGTTGGGATCTTGTAGCAGTTGATGACGAAGGTGATATGGCCTCGCTTGTGGCCAGTATTGTCGAGGCAAGGAAGAAAAGAGCAGCAAAGAGTGATGTGACCCCTTACCAACGTGGTATTATTCGGTCCCTGATACTGACACTGGACTGTAGCGAGGCTATGCTGGAGAAGGACCTGCGACCTAACAGACACGCCATGGTCATACAACAGGCAATTGACTTCGTGCACGAGTTCTTCGATCAGAACCCGATCTCCCAGATGGGGATCATTACCATGCGGAACGGGCTCGCACAGCTTGTTAGTCAGGTGAGTGGGAACCCGCAGGACCACATAGACGCACTCAAGGCTATAAGGAAACAGGAACCCAAGGGGAACCCCTCGTTACAGAACGCCTTGGAAATGGCCAGAGGGCTGTTGCTCCCTGTGCCGGCACATTGCACTCGGGAAGTGCTCATTGTGTTCGGTAGTTTGTCCAGTAACGATCCCGGTGATATACATCAAACTATTGCCTCTTTGGTGCAAGAACAGATCAGGGTTAAAGTGTTGGGTTTGTCCGCGGAGGTCGCGATTTGTAAAGAGCTTTGTAAGCAGACCAATTTCGGAGACATTTCCTTTTATAGAGTGCTGTTGGATGAACCACACTTGAAAGAACTGTTCGATGAGGCAGTCACCCCACTTCCTGTGAATAAGATTAATAAAGGCTTCACCTTGGTTAAGATGGGATTCCCTACCAGGGTGTTTGAGGAACAACCCACTTTCTGTGCTTGTCACTCTAAACTAATATACGGTGGTTACTTCTGTCCCAATTGTAACAGCAAAGTGTGCTCGCTCCCCACAGTTTGTCCCTGTTGTGACTTAATGCTGATCTTATCCACACATCTGGCGAGATCTTTCCATCATCTAATGCCACTAAAGACGTTTGCCGAAGTGCCTACAGAAAACAAGTTCCCTACCGAATCGTGTTTCAGTTGCCAACTGAAGTTCCCCATGTTGAAAAACCACAAGTCGGGACAGTTGTTGACCAGTTCACGGTACAGATGTGAAGATTGTAAAAACGATTTTTGTATCGATTGTGACGTTTTTATACATGAAAGTTTGCATAATTGCCCTGGTTGTGAATCTAAGGCTACCATTTTATAAGCATATATAGAAAATAAATAAATATATCTAATACCAATTTTCTATCCACTATCCGTTAAAGTAAATCAAAAACCGTATTTCTTAAAAAACAAAATATTATATGTTCTTTTAATATTATATTCTATAAAATTACCGATAGATATTAAATAATTGGTGATTACCAGAATCAAAAATTTATGCTATTATGGTTGGCTATGCTGCTTTTAAAAGGAAAAAATAATAAAAAATATAACCATCCATTGTTTCAACCATTTGTTGAGATTGTCTTCTCCATTTTTCTTGCACCTGAGCTGCTGCTACGCGATAAAGACGAACTGCTCTTGTTCGCGGACGCTATACGGTTTCTGTGAGGTGATCTCACTAGAACACTATCTGTCATTCTGCTCTCTTCTTTCTTCCAACCATCGAAATCGATTAATGCTTGCATACAACCCCACTCGGTGATCTTCTTACTCAACCAGAGCAGATTCACCGGCTTGGTAAGATAATCGTTACAACCGGATATCAACGCCTCTCGCTTGTCTTCTTGAGAGTTCGAAGCTGTCAATGCGACAATTATAACAGGGGATGTTGAGGAGTCACTAAAATGAATTGATTGGACGGAGCCCGGTGTTGATACGCGCTCGCTTTGATTGGCTATACCTCTCTCTTTCTCTAACTCTCTGATCTTTTTAGCTGCCTCTATACCAGATAGGACAGGCAGCTGCAAATCCATAAAAATTAAGTGTAAGTTGCCTTCTTTCCATTTGTCAACAGCCTCTTTACCATTCTTCGCAATCTTGTAAGAAATTTTGTTCTTACGGAGAAAAGATCCTAAAATAGCTTGGTTGATGACGTTATCTTCAACGATCAGGACATTAATTTTAGGAAAGACCTTTTCACTAGTGGTAGTTAGTTTAAATGGTAAAGTATCTAAGGCTGTAACATTTGGTGACTTACTTTTGGAAGGTGGATTAGGTGAAGGTTCAACAGTTTTCAACACATCAAGTGGGGATAGCAACAACTGGCTATTGTTTCTTGTTCTACTTTGTTCAAAATCGTTACTAACTGACAGAGATTCTGTGTCAACTGTTAACTTTTTGGGCTCTTCTATGGTGTCATCGTGGCTATGAGTGTGCATTATAGTGTTACCTTCTGCAATGAAGGACAGTTCTTTGTTGTCAAAGGACGATTCCCTAGAGTATTTATCACCTCCTCCACTAGTTTCTTGTTGATAATCTTTAGGTAACAAAAGTATTGCCGGTTGTACTCCTTGTAGAGCCTCGTGTGGTTTCCCTCCGTTGTTCATATCTTCCTGCAGATATTCTTGATTATCTCCAAATGATGTGTCCTCTATAAAGGCAGTGGCCCCAGGTTCCAAGTCCCCGTAGGCATGTAGTAGCTCTGGTTGTTCGTCGTCGTCTTCTTCAACGTCATGTGCCTCACTGAACGCCAGCGGTGTCGTAGTCGGTAGCCCTGGCTCAGATGGAATATTGATAGGCAGTGGTCCTTGCGGAGCGTGTCCCAAATCCAGGTTCGAGAAAACCAACAGTGGGTTCGCAGACGTCTGGGCTCCTATTGATCCAAACAACGCGCAGTATATCTGGTACACTTGCTCATCGGGTTCAAACAGCAGTCTGTAGTTACTACTGTCCACATCCTCCACTGAATATCGCAGGGCTCTCTTGGGAGAGAACTTCGCCATATGAGGGTTAGGAGACGCATATTTAGGGTGTGAGTATAGGTTCGCGAGTTGCTCGTTGTGCATCTCCAAACCATTGGTGTTAAGCATAGATGGCATCCGCGACGCAGGCATCGACTGGAAAGTCGGACTCGCCGAGTTCGACCTCCTATGCGAAGATATGTATCGAGACCTCAACGGAGGCCTATCTGGAAGCTTACCACCCAGCTGCGGGTTCGGTTGCGCCAGACTCCTGCTTCCCAAGGGGGGAGACTGCGGTGTATACCTCTCAATTGGACTCGACCTCCCCAGAGTCGTCGCTGTCGTGCTCACTGTAAAGTCCTGTATATCTTCCGTGCGTGTATACACACCTATCCCTATCGACACCAGATCGTTGTGTCTGTTCCACCTCATATTCCCGAGCTTGTCCATCAATTTCCGCTTCAAATCCTCCACAGTGTCGTTCTCATCAAACTCAACACTCACCGGCTGGTTCACATCGTCAGTGTTGTAGTCCAGCTTCAACCAAACCTTCAAACACTGCGACGCCTTCCAATTGGACTGGAATAACGAGCTGGAAGACTGCGAAATTACCGAAAACGGCCTAGAACTGTCACTCATTCCTCTTTATTCTCTGCTTCTTTCTCGTCTCGTTGCCGCAACCGCTGTCTCGTTATCTAGGGCTCCTCTAGACTCTTTTAAAGGTCTCCGGAAGTCTGTAAAAGAGTATGTGTTTATCTAGTTACTAGTTTCTCTCCCCTTCAGGAACACTTTTTTTTTTTTATTTTTATTTTATTTTTAGGCTGGCGTTGCTGTTTTTTTTTTTTTTTGGTTCTCGACAGCGAATGCTCTCTCCCCCACGGTTGTGCGGGGGTTTCTGTGGGTCCGGGCTTTGATGCAGGCTTTGCATATTTGTTATTATTACATCGACAAGTTATATTTTTGTTTATAGTGTTGTGGTTATCCATGATAGTGTGGTTGTTGTATTGTGTGGTTGTTGCAGGGTTTTGAGGGCTTTTCAGGGAGTCCAATATCGTTATTTTTGGGTTTATGTAGCGTTATTTAGGTGTTTTTTTATTATAATTTATAGTGAATTGCAGCGTTGCAACGCTGCAATTCACTATGATAATTACTATACTGTATTGCAAGTATTACATGGTGAAGAATGGGTCAATTGCCTTGTCCTTCTCTTCTGGTTTGACGAAGAACTCGTCCCACAGGGACTGGGATGTGACCTGGAACAGGATGTCGACCATCTTTTGGTCTTCTTGGACGGGGTCGTCGATGGCAGGTAGGTCTAAGTTGAAGTCTTCTGTTGACATGTCCATGTTGTTATTGTGGCTGGGTGTCAGCCCGTTGATGAAGCTGGTGGAGCGGCCACGTTTCGATACCGGTTGCTCTTCCTCTTTGGTTTCTTCCTCGAGTTTGTCGAGCTGCAAGAAGAACTTGTCTAGTGGTAAG
Organism: Nakaseomyces sp. UFMG-CM-Y6046; assembly: GCA_030571395.1. Lineage (NCBI taxonomy): Eukaryota > Fungi > Ascomycota > Saccharomycetes > Saccharomycetales > Saccharomycetaceae > Nakaseomyces > Nakaseomyces sp. UFMG-CM-Y6046. The sequence continues at coordinate 48,352 of JAJLXT010000064.1, read as the reverse complement.
TCGGGGATTCCTGCAGACACAGAGGGTCTCCTCGTGTTGTTGTTCTCGGGCACTGGTTGATTCGAGAGTTCTGGGATATTTACATTGTTCTCTTCTTCTACGGGTTTCTCACCGTATTTCAGTTTGATGACCACCTTTGACAACACATCGTAGCTTTGGAAACAATGCTTTGCTGCCTCGCAAGTACCAATCAATTCTTTCAATACATACAGAATTTTGCCCGTGTAGTCCTCGACTTCTTCTCTTTTCTCCTTGATGTTATTCCCAGAGTAAAAAATTACGTATAGGTACGTCATACCTGTCATGAACAGGTTGTGAACAGCAACCCATGTGTACCCAATCTTCTGGTTGATACACAGATAGTAAAAGACATCAATGGTGCCCTTTGTGCTCAGGAACACGATCTTGAATGCAGATTCACTCAAGGTTGGGTATTTCGGTGACAGACCGTACAAGATACTCTTGGTGTAGTGGTAGTTTAGCTCGAACAGCGACGAGTTGTACTGGCAGTCTACCATCCTTTGCGACCGTGGCACTGCCTTATCGTACCACACATTCAGCTCGTCGTGGATCGCGTTCCGCCATTCTTCCAGGTCATTGTACTTTCTAGGGATTTCTGCCTTTGGTGCATACAGCACTCTGACAATGTGTGCCTGAATCTGTCTGATACTAAACATCGCTATCGCAAGCTTCTTGTAAGATATCGATTTGGGTTTCATGTCGGAGAAATCTTCAATGTTGCCATAGATTGGTGTGATCTCGCTGTCTGGCAGCAAAGATGGGTACCTTGTAGTGATTGTGTCTTCAGGGATACCAAACGGACGGCCAAAATAGGAACACACTTGTCGATCTAATGAGTAAACACACCAGAATAACCTTCTTCGCAGTTCTCTGGTAAAAGGATCATATGTTGCATTTAGTTTCTCCGAGTGTAGACCAAGATCAACGGTTAATCTTAGAACCGAACCCATGGTGTACCACACACCGGGCACATTAGGTCTCATGATAGAGTAAATAGCATGTAGTATTGTGCCTGTCAACGCCTCTAATCGGTCTGTTGATGAAAATATATCCTGGCTGTAATGTGTTGCCCTTCTCTTGAATGTAACGACTTTAGTGATGTCAGATTTAAGGACCCTTGTGGCATGTCCAATAGTGAACACCATATTCAATATGAAATACGGTATTCTATATTTGTCAGGCAGTTCCATTTCTTTGATGCCTTGATCGTGTAGGTTTTTCCACGTGGTATACCATGGTTGTAAAGGCAAGCTACTCTGATCTTGGAACTGTACTTGCTCAGTGACCATAAAATTTTTATTTATCTTTGTTTTATTGGAAACTAGGGTTATCTTTGAGTTCCATTGGCCGTATATTGGTTCGTAATATTTCTTCAAAAACAACTCTCTGTGAAACACTGGTAACTGCGAGTTTGTATCTATAAAGAACCTTTTGATCAGATCCTCAGCTACATCTATCGGTGGTAGTTCCAATGGGTCAAAATTGGGGTCTTCCTCTGCTAAAGCATATTCTCTATATTTCATTTCTCGCAGTTTTATATCCTCGTCAAATTCTGCATTCATATATTCGGGTTGGAAATTAGCTGCCGTGAAGACCAGTTTAGCAAATGAGACACCGGACGAATCGCCCAGAAAGGAGTTCTTGGTGGTCTCCTTCATGGCCCCAATCGCAGAAAAGTTCTTGTTGGTCTCCTCTAGGTCAGCACCCGCAGACCCATTCTCCATGGGACTCGCAGTCTGAGGCATCACCTGCTTTGGTGATCTAAAATAAGGTGATTGCTCCACAGAGGGTGACCTGCCGTGTCCGTAATCGAGCGGCGTTCCCGATCTGCTCGGAATAGTGTTGTGATTATCCTGCATCATGAAACCCTTCTGCACCAGGTACGATCCGAGCAAGTCATCCGTAGGGATCAATGAGTCTTTCTTGAATTTCTGCTTATAACTCTCGGTATCGCACCTTGTATCGTTCTCAGAGCACGGAACATGGCCCTCCACACTCGCAGGGTTGACACCACACTCGATAAGCTTGTTCATCATCACAGAGAGCTTGTCCTCCAAGAAGAACACATACGACCGAGGGATATCCTGCCCAGTCACGGGATCCACCGAAACACAGGGTATATTGTTCTTCAAACATCCTTTGCAACTCGGATACCCTTGATCACACTTTATCTTCTTCTTCCTACATAACTTGCACGCATTCACAAGCTTCGTCGACCGCATCACAGGCTTCTGCACCTTCTTCTTCTTCATTTTGTGAGTCATTGTCTGGTGATTAACAGTTTAATATTTCTCAATAATCCACTAAAAAAACTTCAAAATATTACTATTCTAATATATTCAGTATTTCAACAATACAATAGTAATTACAATGATTCAATGATCGATGTTCCTTAGATTGTGTTTCAATTTCAATTTCAATTTCAAGTCTTTTTTTTATTTTGAAATTTTTCAGTTTCTTTTTTTTTTTTTCTCATCGACTGCATTTTGTTTCTTTCTTTCTTTTTTTTTCTCTCTGTCTTCGAGAAAAATAAAAAAAAAAAAATTTTTTTAAGGGTCCTCTCTCTCTCTGCGCGCTGATCTCTGAGGGGACTTCCGCCGTTCCCCCCATCCCCCCATTGTTCTCTCAGAAACGTCCGTAGCAACACGTGAATTTCTTTTTTTTTCTTCTATTAAATTACGCTTAGTCATCAAATTGCGTAATGAAAGTTTTTTTTATTGATATTAATAAGCTCTGTAATTCCCTAATTGGGAAATGTGTCAAAAACACCAAAGAGATGAAAGGTATAGTTCCATCAATTTAATACTGAACTGGATTTGTATTATTGTTGTTGTTTTATGATGGAGGGAGGTTTTGTGGGGGGGAGTAGATGACTGCGGCTAACGAGGGGTGTATATAGTATGAAATGTTTCTTGGTTGTTTTGATGGTATTGTAACATTGATTCATTGTAGATTTTCTTTTTAGTTGATTTTTGAGGATTTTGAAAGATGATAGAGTTTTATCACTCTCTCCGGGGATTCCAACCAGTTTTTTTTTTTTTCATTCATTTCTTTTTTTTTTTTTTTTTTTACATACAAGTTTTCCAAGAATATAACAGTTTTTAAATACAATTGATAGAAGCAAGAAAGGGAAAGAAGGATACAAAACAAACTGTGTCTTGATAATGAGACCTGAGTTTATACCGTATCAACCAGAGACTGATCTGGTGTATGAGGATTCTGGTAAGAAAGAGAGAAGACCAAAATTGCCAGCGTACCAAGAGACACACGAGCATGACGGTGTTTTGTACGTCAAGACAGAGGACATTCCGTTGAACAGGCGTAATTTCGTGTACCGGCCGTGCTTGCCTAATCCATTGTTTACGGAGCTGGGCTACTGTACCACAGAATACCCGTTCAATGTCTCGGGAATCAACATTCAGGATAGGTCGGACGGGATGTCCCTGGTTTCTGATACCAACGATACCGTCGGTGTGACAACCACCAACGGGTGGAGAACCGCAAGAAGCGATGTATGTATCAAGGAAGGAAGTGTCTACTGGGAGGTGGAGGTTGTGAACAATGGTGCGTGCGAGGACAGTCTAGAGATGAGCTCGGTGCAGCAGAAAAGGCAATTTATGAACGCGTCGGCGCACATCAGGCTCGGAATTACCAGGCGAGAGGCCAGTCTCGAGGGCCCCGTAGGGTTCGACTCCTATGGATACGGTGTGCGTGACTTTTCCCTGGAGTCGATCCATGACGGCCAATTACAACAAGTGCTGCAAAAGGCACCCATGCTAAAGAACGGGGACAGGCTTGGATTCCTCGTGAAGCTGCCCACGATGGACGAACAGATCAAGCAGGCAGAGGAGTATACAAACAGGAGACTGGAAGCTATGATTTCCCATGGTGGGCACATCAAAAAGGAGTCCAGTGTGGATGACTACATGACGACCCCAGAGGCCAGTCGTAAGAGACAGAAGCGGGCTACAACCAACGCAGACTTTCAGCGTGCACTACTGGAGGATATCGACCATAGTGACGTGACGCGTGACCATATTCCAATACGGTACAAAAACCAACTGTTCTACGAGGCAACAGATTATGTGAAAACGACAAAACCAGAGTACTATTCCATGGATAAGAGAGAGCGTCAGGATTACTACACGCTGGCTGACTCGTACCTTGCAGTTTACTTGAACGGCGAGTACCTTGGAAAGGCATTTGAGGATCTGAAACCCTTCTTGCCGCCCTTCAGTGAACTTCAGTATAACGAGAAGTTCTACTACGGGTACTGGAAGCATGGTAGTGTGAACACCACAGAGGAAACATCCGGTATTTCATCTAGCATAACAACGTCGACTGCACCACACGTCAGCAAAGGCCTGATTCTGCGAAACAAGTATGTGAACAACAACAAACTAGGGTACTATCCAACGGTGAGCTGTTTCAAGGGCGGTACCGCCCGTATCATCACTACCAGGGAGGAGCTCCTACACCAGCCACCACTAAAGGAAACCCTCGTGCTTGACGAACTGTACAGAGCCCAGATCGCCGAAGATCTGGTGTGGGACATTATTGACGAGGTAGAAGAGGAGACCAGAGCATTAAAAGTATGATATGATGTAATGTGATGTAATATAAATATAAAACGGTGTTTATGTGTTTTTAATTTGACTAAAAAAAGAATTTCCTGATGGCAGTAGAATTTTACTAAGACAAAGCCGTGAGAAAGAAAGATATTTTATCAAATTATGATCCCCCTATCCTAGAAAACACAGAATAACTTCAATTGTTTAATACAACATGCAGATCAGTTCGGTATGCTAATATTGAATTATATATATAATATAGATGATACTGTCCACTTCATGCTGGGAAAAAGGGTATCGGCAAGTGAGCGCAAGCCTTTTCGATGAAAGTATAATTTCAGGGTTTCACTTGCCAGATAAACAAAAATTTCAATTAGTATTGATGCTAGAAAGAACAGTTATTACGAGATAAGGTTAGTTTGAAAAAAATAATTAATTCAGTGACGAATTCTTTTCAAAATTTAACAGTGAGGTAGCAGTGCCCATAGTTAAAAATAGCAATTGGGGTGTATAATTTGTTAACCTTCATTTCAAGGCAATTGTTCAAAAGAGAGTTAATTTTGTTATGGATATGTAGTATTCTACCTTCAACTAACCTTTTCCTAATGTTGATAAAAAGTCATCTGGTAGTGAGGTTGGCGTAATCACAAGACATTAAGATCTCATTATGCATTATATACGCTATATAGTGCCTTGGGCTGTGGTCTAGTAAAGTATAACACAGTGTCAAATCGTGAACCGTACAACGGTATATTAATTCTTCCCAGTATTAGAGAAACTAGGCGATGTGCAAATCAGTGTGATTTTACTCATTGGAGAAACCTGTGAGAATCAGAATTTGGGGAATGTCTTTAAAGATGGATAAGATGGGTTGGAGAGCTTACTATACTGTATACTATACGTTGTTGTATTGTATATTGTAGTAGTACAGCATATCCTATGGAATACACCCGTGCAGAATACTGTACAACACGTTGATGACACTAAAATGCAAAAGTACGGTATTGTATTATACAATACAGTATTGCAATACAGTTAGACGTACACCACGATATGTAAAATCTATGAGAAAAAATCAACGAATTTCTTGAAAACCATGGAAAATCACCTAGACAAAGCCGTAGAAAAACCACCGATTTTCACGAAACGTGTGTACCCCTCTTGGTGGAAACATGGGTTTTCATGAATTGCATAGAATTCGCTGTACAAACACACCCTCCGAGTTCCACCAAAAAAGGGGAAAGACAGACAGGACAAAACATGCTATGGCATTGATTGTAAACAATTGTAATGTGCTATGGCATGTGGTATGGCATAGATAATGTATTGTGCTAGACACGTAATGTAGAATGTGACATGCCATGGGAATATATTGTTAAGTGCTATTGTATACACACACCGCCGGGCACCCGGCGGTGTGTGTAGTATTGGTCTATATAAGAATACGGCCAAGCAACATACATAATTGCATCACAATATATACTACACTACATCCAAAGCGTGTCAACCCGCTACAGAATACAATATATACTATAATTTATATACTGTACCGTACATCACGATACTCTCAAAACCACTTTGTCTCACTTATCTAACCGCATAGAAACAAGGACGTGTTTCAAAGGTGGGAGTATAGGGTGTAGTGTATTGATACATTGATATATACAGTATACACACACACAGCCCTGAAAGGGCTGTGTGTGTGTGTGTGTGTGTGTGTGTGTATGACATGGCAAACACTACAGCCATACACAAACAAATACATAAATGTATTTATTTGTGTACTCGTGTACTTGTATACACAACACCGCCATAGCGGTGTTGTGTATGAGTAGTGGTTAGGTGTGCTGTATCACGGGGGTATGTAAATCACTTAGAACCCCCCGCAGCACCGGAAAAACCTTCGAGAAGTTTCGACGGGCTTCCACCGCCAAAAAAAAAAAAAAAAAGGCGTTGCAGGGCTTTCCAGGGCCTCACCAAAGGCACCTTGTGCGGGAGTTTCTGTGGAAAATGTTTTCAATTCTTCGTGGGTTGGACGACGACAGAAGAAGAAAAAAAAAAAGGCCAGCCTGGTTTTGGGAAACTGGGCGTATATAAAGAGAGCAGCATTTCAGTTCTGTCAAAGAGATCAATTGTAAAGAGAGGTAATACACATTCTTCTTGTTGAAGAGAGACAGAAGAGAAAGAGAAAGACGGGAGAACACAGGAATAGGAAGATTGATTAAGAGGAATTGATATTAATAACAAACGAAAACAAAAATAAATACAAGTAAAAAAAAAAAATGTTTTTGAAGCGTTTATTTCCGGTGTCAGTTTTGCTGTATGTTCTTTTCATGGTAGTTCTGCCTTTGCACAGGGGTGTTGATGCCAAGGATGATGTTGAGAACTATGGTACTGTGATTGGTATTGATTTGGGTACGACGTACTCGTGTGTGGCTGTTATGAAGAACGGTAAGACTGAGATCTTGGCCAACGAGCAAGGTAACAGAATCACGCCATCCTACGTTGCGTTTACCGACGACGAGAGACTTATCGGTGACGCCGCCAAGAACCAGATTGCCGCTAACCCAAGTAACACCGTGTTTGACATCAAAAGACTGATCGGTCTTAAGTATGACGACAGATCCGTGCAAAGGGACATCAAGCATTTGCCCTTCAAGGTTGTTGAGCGTGACAGCAAGCCTGTTGTGCAAGTCAAGGTGAAGGGTGAGGACAGGGTTTTCACTCCTGAGGAGATCTCTGGTATGATCTTGGGTAAGATGAAGCAGATTGCCGAGGACTACCTGGGCAAGAAGGTCACGCACGCCGTTGTGACTGTTCCTGCGTACTTCAACGATGCGCAGAGACAGGCCACCAAGGATGCTGGTACCATCGCTGGTCTGAACGTCTTGAGAATTGTCAACGAGCCTACTGCTGCTGCCATTGCCTACGGTCTGGACAAATCCGACAAGGAGCACCAGATTATCGTTTACGATCTTGGTGGTGGTACCTTCGATGTTTCCCTATTGTCCATTGAAAACGGTGTCTTTGAAGTCCAAGCTACCTCCGGTGACACTCACTTGGGTGGTGAAGATTTCGACTACAAGATTGTCCGTCAATTGATCAAGACCTTCAAGAAGAAGCACGGTATTGACGTTTCCGACAACGACAAGGCTCTTGCCAAGTTGAAGAGAGAGGCCGAGAAGGCCAAGCGTGCTTTGTCCAGTCAAATGTCCACCCGTATCGAAATCGACTCCTTCGTCGACGGTATTGACTTGAGTGAAACCTTGACCAGAGCTAAGTTCGAAGAATTAAACTTGGACTTGTTCAAGAAGACCTTGAAGCCTGTCGAGACTGTCCTAAAGGACTCTGGTTTGGGCAAGAAGGACATCGACGACATTGTCTTGGTCGGTGGTTCCACCAGAATTCCAAAGGTCCAGCAATTGTTGGAATCCTACTTCGATGGTAAGAAGGCCTCCAAGGGTATCAACCCAGATGAGGCCGTCGCCTTCGGTGCCGCTGTCCAAGCCGGTGTTTTGTCCGGTGAGGAAGGTGTCGAAGACATCGTCTTGTTGGATGTTAACGCCTTGACCTTGGGTATCGAGACCACCGGTGGTGTTATGACCGCTTTGATCAAGAGAAACACTGCTATTCCAACCAAGAAGTCCCAAATCTTCTCCACTGCTGTCGACAACCAACCAACTGTCCAAATCAAGGTCTACGAAGGTGAAAGAGCCATGTCCAAGGACAACAACTTGTTGGGTAAGTTCGAGCTTACCGGTATTCCTCCAGCCCCAAGAGGTGTTCCTCAAATTGAGGTTACCTTTGCCTTGGATGCCAACGGTATCTTGAAGGTCTCTGCCACCGACAAGGGTACTGGTAAGTCCGAGTCTATCACTATCACCAACGATAAGGGTAGATTGACCCAGGACGAGATCGACAGAATGGTTGAGGAAGCTGAGAAGTTCGCTTCCGAGGACTCTGCCGTCAGAGCTAAGATCGAATCCAGAAACAAGCTAGAAAACTACGCTCACTCTCTAAAGAACCAAGTCGAAGGTGATTTGGCTGACAAGTTGGAGGAAGAAGACAAGGAAACTTTGGTGGACGCTTCTAACGACGTTTTGGAATGGCTAGAAGACAACTTCGACACCGCCACCGCTGAAGAGTTTGACGAGAAGTTCGAAGCCTTGTCCAAGACTGCCTACCCAATCACTTCTAAGTTGTACGGTGCTGCTGGTGGCGCTCCAGATGATGAAGATGATGATGACGAAGATGATGATGGTGACTACTTCGAAGATGAATTGTAAGCAGTTTATTAAAAAAAAAATAAAATAGAAATAACTGTGATCGATTATTGTCATTTTTATTTGTTGTAATAATTTCCAATTACGAAAAAAAAAAAATAAAATAATAAAAAATAATAAAAAATAATATAGAAATAAGAAAACAAGTTAATACATCTTGATTATGTTTTTTTTTTTTTACAAGTTTGCATACAAAACAGGAAATTTATTACCATTTTTCTTATTTTTATAGTGATAAATAGAGATCATCACTTTTAATGTTTGTTTTGTTGAAAAAAAAATAGAGTGTAAATAGAATTGTTAGAAATACATACACATCAGTTACTACTTATGTTATATGTTTGAATAATATTTTTTTTTTTTTTTTATATATATACGAATACCAGCTCGTACATGTTATCTCTTTCATCGGTGGTGAACTTAATCACGTCACCATTCTTCAGCTCGACGTACCTAGCTGGTGGAACCTTGGTATCATTCAGTGTAGTTCCATTAGAGGATTCCAAGTCTAGGAGAAACGGGACCAGTTTGTTATCCTTTTTTCTGAACTGTATAACGCAGTGCTGTTGCGAACAAGTTGTTTCTGCAATCCGTATATCAGCAATATCCTCCTCGTCTCCACTGTCTTCCTCTTTCCTTCCTATCAGGTAACAACTACGGTCGTTCAGTTCAATTTCCTCAACAGGTGTACCATCCGTCTTGTACAATATGCACTTGTATCGCACATTATCAGCCCCATTGTTGTAATACTTCGTGGGAGACAAGGCATCTACAGGTTCGACATGTTTCAACAGTACCCCGTTCTTGTTGTTGGAATCCAGCTCCAACAACCCAGAAGAAGCAAACACGGGCAGCAGAGGCTGTCTCCTGTTCTTCTCTACACGCTGTCTCTTGTTCTTGCCGTGGTTCCCACGGTCATGGGCCCGTTTATTGCTGAATTTCTTGTTCTGAGACGGTTTTCCACCGTTAAACCGGCTACCACCGCGCCGAGAGTTGCTATATGACGTTACCATCACCCAGGGAATGTGCTATAAGCTAATTGACCTCTGAACCGCGCAACTAAAGCTATTTGTACCCGGTTGTGCTTGTCCAAATAATCATTGCAAGCTCATCGCATCGAAACTTTTTTTCCAAAATTTTTCACAAGCCGTACTTGACACTGAAAAAGTTTCGAGAATACATGACGGATTAAACATTTGAACGGTGAACAGTACGTTGCTGTGTGTGATACAACTTCGAATACAAGTCATCTAGATCTAATGTCATCCAATTTTGAGACGCAGCTGTTTCTTTCGCGGCCGTTTTTGACCAGGAACCAGGTGAGAAGGGCGCAGCAGAACACCATCACGGACCACCGGGGCTACAACACGAAGCGTGTGGCGATGGTGCGGTTCTTGAGCGACGTGTGCACGCAGCTGCGGTTCCCGCGCCGGACGCTGGAGACCGCGACGTATTTCTTTCTGCGGTACCACCTGTTTAACAACTTTGAGACGGAGTCGTGCTATGCGGTGGCCACGGGGTGCCTTGTGCTGAGCTGCAAGGAGGTGGAGACGATCAAGAAGGTGAACGATATATGCACGGTTTCTTTGCAGCTGCAGTTGAGGAGTCCCGGGGGGAAGGTCGGCGGGGAAGCGTTGGAACTGCTGAAGAAACGGGTGTTCCAGCTGGAACTGAAGGTGCTGGAGGCGTGCTCCTTCGACTACCGTGTGAACGACGGAGTGCACACGGGGGACTACATCATCAAGTATGGCCGCGTGCTCGGCGTGGACTACAATGTGTGCAGGATGGCGTGGGTTATAGCGTACGACGTACTAAAGACAGAGCTGCTGTTGCTCGTGCCGCAGCACGTCATCAGCATAGCGTGTCTCCAACTGGCGTGCGCACTGTCAGACACCCCCACCACCCAGCAATTCAAGCACCACGACGAGGACGTGGCCACAGACCCGCGAATGTGCAACGAGGCGTATTTGGAGCTCCTCGACTTCTACATCAACTCCTTCGACACCTGCGACCTCCGGGAATCGTACCCAGAGGTAGCCCTCGAGACATTCATGGACCTGAAGAAGAAGACCACGACGACACCCGACCACGACCTGGCCATGGCTGCCATAGAACAGGACAAGTACCTCACCGTGTCCCGGTCCTCCTCCGTGAGGGAAAGACGGTACGTTCTGTCGCAAGCCCTGGTGAACGAGGAGCTGGGAAAGTGAAAGGGGACACTTATGGAGCATAATAGTAATCACGTTATAGCATATATTGTAATTAAGTATTTAACCGTATTGCGTTGTAATTGTTATTGTTATTGTTATTGTAATGCGTTTTATTATGGCGTATAAAATGACATCCCATACAAAAATTTTTTTTCTTCGCCCAGAGGCATTTTGGCCACCAAGCTCACTCTCAACTCAGAACCAATTTTGAATTTAAAGCAAGGATTTGGCGTGATGAAGTAACATTAAAACGTGTTTAGAAGCTCAGTAGAGGGGAAATACGCCAATTGGAAGTTGCTATGTCTTTGAAGTTGCCGCAGAACCCGAACGCGGGTCTTTTCAAGCAAGGTTACAACAGTTACTCGAATGCCGATGGGCAGATCAACAAGTCGATCACTGCCATCCGGGAGATACACCAGATGTGTCTGACTTCTATGGGTCCATGTGGGCGTAACAAGATCATTACGAACCATCTGGGCAAGATCATTATCACGAACGATGCTGCGACGATGTTGCGTGAGCTGGATATCATCCACCCTGCGGTGAAGGTGCTGGTGATGGCCACGGAGCAGCAGAAGGTTGACATGGGGGACGGTACGAACCTGGTGATGGTGCTTGCTGGTGAGATGCTGAACGTGTCGGAGAAGCTGATTGCGCTGGGTCTGTCGCCAATTGAGATCATCCAGGGTTTCAACCTGGCCAAGAGCTTCACTTTGAAAGAGTTGGACAAGATGGTTGTCGGGGAGGTCACGGACAAGAAGGCCCAGGACGAGCTGGTCAAGGTGATCAAGCCTGTCATATCTTCGAAGCAGTACGGGTCTGAGGATTTGCTGAGCGACCTGGTGTGCCAGGCCGTCTCGTACGTTATCCCAACGAAGGGCAACGGTGGCAGCGCGTTCAATGTGGATTCCATCAGAGTGGTGAAGATCATGGGTGGATCTCTGAACAACTCGTCTGTAATCAAAGGTATGGTGTTCAACCGTGAACCGGAGGGTCATGTGAAGTCCCTGCCTCAAGGCGAGAAGCACAAGGTTGCCGTGTTCACCTGTCCGATTGATATTGCTAATACCGAGAGTAAAGGTACCGTGTTGCTGCACAATGCCCAGGAGATGTTGGACTTCTCGAAGGGCGAGGAGAAGCAGATCGACGCCATGATGAAGGAGATCGCTGATATGGGTGTGAAATGTATAATTGCAGGTGCTGGTGTTGGTGAACTTGCTCTGCATTACTTGAACAGATATGGTATTCTTGTCCTGAAGGTTCCAAGTAAGTTTGAGCTGAGAAGGATATGCCGTGTGTGTGGTGCCACTCCTTTACCAAGACTAGGTGCCCCAACCCTGGAAGAACTGGGTGTTGTGGAGACCGTCAAGACCATGGAGATTGGTGGTGATTCTGTCACTGTTTTCAAGCAGGAGGAAGTCGAGTCCACAAGAACAGCCACAATCATATTGAGAGGTGCCACTCAAAATAACCTAGATGACATAGAAAGAGCTATTGACGACGGTGTAGCGGCCATCAAGGGTCTAATGAAGCCTGATGGTGGTAAACTTTTGCCTGGTGCAGGTGCTACAGAGATTGATCTTGTGTCCAGAATCACGAAATTTGGTGAAAACACCCCGGGTCTACTGCAACTTGCCATCAAGGAGTACGCTCTTGCGTTTGAGGTCATTCCAAGAACTTTGGCCGAGACTGCAGGTCTAGACATCAACGAGGTGCTACCTAACCTATATGCTGCACATGCTGTCACCAAGGAAGGCGAGGACGAGGAATCCCACCTGGTAAAGGGTATCGACATTGATGGTACTACAGCAGAAGGTGTCAAGGATATCAGAGAAGAAGGTATATATGACATGTTGGAAACCAAGAAGTTTGCCATCAATGTCGCTACTGAAGCTGCTACCACTGTCCTATCCGTAGACCAAATCATCATGGCTAAGAGAGCTGGTGGTCCACAGGCGCCTCAAGCTAGAAAACCAGGTAACTGGGACCAGGACGACTGAGAGAGAGAGAGTACATATTAAATAAAACCCCATAAAAAAAAAAATTCACGTGCATTTGATACACTGTATTATATAAAACAGATATAGTAAATATCGTATTAGTTATAGCATAGCTAAGTATTTTCGTTTAATTATTATAAATATTAATATCTATTATTGGAAAGTTCTTTATAGATTGACAATTTAATGTATTTTAATTGGTTAATATTCTTTATTAGTTATTTTGTTTTGTTTTATTTTATTCTTTTATTTGGATTCGTTATTTATTTCACAATTATGATTATGGATATGTGATAATATCATGCAGAAAAACAAAAATGGTATTGGCCATGGATAGGCATGTATACTTTTGAAAACATCATAACGGGGAATGTCTTGAACAAATGGGTATTAAACAAAAAGACCACTTGCAGGAAAAAAAAAATTAGCATATATAACTTTTCTAGAGTTCTATTAGGAAAGAATTGCAGCACCGACACCTAGCATTGATAGAATGATACTGACGACAATTGTCACAATACATGCGACTCTTTCCCATGGCTTCACAATGTTGGCGGGACCACAAATTCTCAGGTAGAACAGGCAAGGCAGGATGAAACAGATGGCAAAGCATAGACCTGCACCCATGAACGCAATAATACGGTCAAATTGTGGGAAGATAATGGCAATTAGGACAAACATGAAGTTGACAAAGATTCTGTTGAAGAACTGCGCAAATTGGGCAAATCTTAGTTTATGACCCGAGTACGATTTTTCAGCGTTTTCGATGCCAAACATGATATCAAGCACTGAGACGATAGGTCTAGCATTGAGTGGTGTCTTCGCAATGGGGATGATCGTCATAAGACCAGAGATCAACCCGTACACGTAGCTTGGGTATCCGTCGCTTAGAAGGACGTTCTTGGTGATTTCATCCTTCACGAGGTCACCAAACATCAGGAAACCGATCACAGCGGTACCGATGTCGGTGATACCTGTAATCTGGTAAGTTGTCTTCAGACAGTTTTTGAATTTGTGTGGGTGTCTCATATCGGATTTCAAGTTGGGGAACACGGCGTGGCCACCCCAGCAGGCACTTAGCAGGCCAATGGACAAACAAAACCCTTTGAAATCATTGGGCCACAAGTGAGTTGGCATTGGTTCAATCAGGGAACCAGGTGATTCTGTTTTGAAAAGACCACACAAGAAGATGATGAAGACTGTGCCTGTGGTAGACAAGATGCCCAGCAAAGAGATGTTAGACAGGATACTCAAGGGGATGAACACTGGCGGAGTAACCACAAAGAAACACAAAATCTTGAAGAAAGTGATGGAGTATTGAGGGAACAGAGCGTTTAGGGAGTCACCGAACAGGATAACAAGGGAGACACCGCAACTCAAGAGATCAACGGTGAACAGAGCAGAGATCAAAGCACGACCCTTAGACCCGAACGCGGCATAACCCAAATCCGCATACGAGATCAGAGTGGGGTCTGTGTCAAGACACTTGGACAGTAACTCAGCGGTGCAGAAAGTACCCAAGGCGAACAGAGACAACATCAACAAGCCGGGGATCCAGCCTGCGTATTTCATACCCAGAGGCAATGCCAACAAACCGATACCGATAAGCACGTTGATAGAGTTAAAGACGGTCTGTGGGCCAGTAGATTGACCAGCAAGCAGAGTGACCACGGTACCGTCTTTCCCCTCGACCTGTTTGATAACAAGAGAGTCTATATCGGCGGTGTCGATAGGCGTAGTACCCGTCATCATCTCGCTCATGGAGAGAGTTGGCCTCAACATACCGTTGTTGTCCATGGAGAAGCTGGTGGTACGAATGGATCTGAAGTCCTCTACGTCCTGGACAGAGACGCTATGAGTGCTTCTGTTATCAAAATTGGGGATTGAGGGCCTTCCAGAGAGGTTCATCGCGGAAGACGCGCCTTGTAAAGCCACAGAGAGCCTTCTACCGTTGGCAGCAGGAGCCAGCGTGCTGGGATCAAACGTTTCGTCGTAGTCATCGTTGAAATAGGTCCTTTCGACCTCGGGACGCACGTCAATGTTCCTAAACGAGCTCGCCCTGCGCAAAGACGTGGCAAACCGCGACAGAGAGTTCACACCACGGAAGGACCCAATCGGCTGATCCAATATAGACTGTCTTCTGGGCACAGACTGCGGCTCCTGCTCCTCCAAGTCGTTCCTGGCCAACGGAATCGAAATATAGCGCACCTGAGAGCGCGATCCACGCGGATTCAAAGGCTGTCTCTCCTCATCAACCGGCGTAGACATAGTGTGGATGTAATGTAGTTGTATAGATGTGTTTTTTACGGTGTTAATCCTGTATTTACAACCCAAAATTGGGTAAACATTTGCAGACTCCCTTATTTTTAAGATAGTTGTTTTTGCTTTCTATGGGCATCGGCCCTCTTTGTTTACCCAAAAAAAAAAAATGTGTCAAAAAAATAAAAAAAATTCAGCGGATCGTCACCAAAACATGAAAATTCACGTTTTTGGTACGTTGATACGGGAGTATCGATGAAATGATGAATGATGATAAGATATACGGTATTGCATCGATGATGATATCATATAACAATACAAAATACGCTCAATTTGAGCACCAGTGGGGATAATCACAGCCTGGTTGCTGATTCTTTATTTCTTTATTTCTTTTTTTTTTTTTAACTATATAACGTTATACATTATCTTAACTTTTACAAGTTTTCGTACTCTTCTGGGTAGAATATCAGACGTTCTGGCCCGTCTTTCGTTAGTACTACCATTCTGATGACACCGCCGGAGGAGCCGTCCCATTTTATGGCCTGCGACAAGGAATGCTTGATGAAATCGACTGTTTCGTCCTTTGTCATGTTCTCGCGGAAGTTCTTGTCACAGTACCCGTAGATAAACGTGGATCCTGAGCCCGCAATGGCGTATGGCTGCTTGTGGATCGACCCGCCGAGCGGGATGCTGTACACCTGCCCTTGGTTCTTCTCGTCGTAGCCTGCCACGATTATGCCCGCGGTCAGGTAGTCCTTGTTCTCGTAGCACAGACTCTTAAACATGTTGGCCGCGGTGTACGTGTCTGGTTCGCCGAACTGGCCCTCGTACAGGTCCAGGTAGTACTGCACCATGTCTGCAACGGCCTGCGTGTCGGCAGCAGAGCCCGACCGACAGCACCACACATTGTCGTGCACACGCGTCAGCTTGTCTGTGACACGGTTGGCAATGTACGCACCCGTAGTGGTACGCGAGTCCGCACCCAGTATAACACCGTCCTTGAAGGTAACCGCCATGATCGACGTACCAAGACTCACCTCGCCTTTCTTCAACCTGTTCATATCAACCTGAATCCCGTCCATTTTTTCTAATTTGTATAGCTATCCCCTGCAGTAATAATGTCAATTGGTTACGTGTACCACTTGATATCCCTATGTTTTGCAATTTGTAGTAATATATTATATACAAAGCTTTCAATATTAGCAATTGCTGTAAGGGGAGTCCTTTTTAACGCTTCGCAGAGCTCTCTGCCCTCAGGATTTTTTTTTTTAATTCGCCACTCGTGCGGGGTGATTTCGGTGTAGTGGGTGGTGGTGGTATAGTGGGTGGTATATACTGTATCCTAGTATATTCTAGTGCATTGGATACTGTTGTAATGTCTGTATTATTTTGAGTGGATTGTAAAAGAGGGTTTTATGCCAGTGGTCGTGTATAGTGATATTGTATTTACACAGCGATAACTACATGTCTATTTGATGATTATATATAGTGGCTGCAGAGCAGTTAAATGTATAGTGGTATTGTTTTGTAGCGTGTGAGTATTGTATGAAGTTCCTAGGGTCATAGAAGGTGAAGATCCATTGCTGGATTGCTCTGCATTGAATTATTTGACATTTATCAATCAGCACAGTATTGTATTCTTGTTTCATTTTTTTCCCTTAAGAGAAATTCCTATATACATCAGTTGCAGTACGAGAAATAACATAGAATACAGTATGATATACTGTGCAATAATACAATAGTTCAATAATGCAATGCTATGATAGTATGCAATGCGTGTATCACAACTTAACACCGATAACCAACAGTTCATTCAGACCTACTCCACCCAAAAAAAAAGGGGGATCACAATTCGTGATGATCACCAATTTTTCATACGCTATTTTTCAGTTGCCATTCCATCAATATTTCCATAACGTTCGTAGCACACAGTACAACACCACAGTAAAGTTCTTGCATTGGCAGTATCATAACCCTCTCCAGACACACTTCTCGAGCATGTCGTAGCCTTTACCAGCAGGCTTGACGATGCCAAAGAGTTCGAAGTCGAAGAGGGCCTGCATGAACAAGATGAGGGCTATCTTGTCGAAGGCGTCTGCTGCCTTGCACAGCTCCAGCACCTTGGGGTCCTCGATCTGGGTGAGGTACTGCATTATCTCACTCTCCGGTAACGTTTCCTTGAACACAGCGTAGAAGTCGTAGGTGTTTATGTGCTGGTTGGCCTCACGGTACAGTTTGAACAGGTGGCTCACGATGGGGCTCGTGGCCTGGTTCAGTTTCCGGAGGCTTGGGTTCTGTTCTTTCTCCTCGCGCACGGGCATGACCTGCTCCCAGTTCAGCAGGTTGTTCTCTACGTTTGTCCTGTAGAATGGGAACAAGGACTGTGAGAGCGAACCGTTGCTGTGGTCCAGCGTGAACAGTTCCTGGAACATCGTGTCCACGGGCTCAAAGTCCAGCGTTTCGATGTGTGGTTGGCACGCTGGCCACCTCGACAGGTACTCGCCTAGTTTACCTTGCAGAAGGTTGTAATACAGTTCTATCAGGTTGTAGTTTTTAATACCCAGTTCTTCCTCCAGAAACGTGGCCACGTACTTGGCATGACCATTGATCGGGTTCTCCCTAACCAGGAACTCGACGAAGAAATTTACCAAAGTGTTGTCTGTATTGTCCATCAGTGCGAGGATCTCGACGGAGCTAGTGTTCTCCTTTATCAGCCCCTCGATGAAGAACATGAATGTCGGACACTTCACGAGTTTGTTCAAGTAGTGCTCATCCAAGTAGTCGATATTCACGGGGTCAATGTACACCGAGAACGGATTCTCGTAGAAATACGACATCAGTGCGTAGTCCAGGATCTTTGTCATCAGTTGCAAGTTGTGGTTGGAGTTGTTGCTCATCTTCTCGATGATAAACTCGACAAACCTGTCCGAAAGGTTCAGCTTCCCGTCGACGGTGTCCAAGAAACTTTGGAAAATTCTGTTCCCGTACTTGAACCCCTTGTTACTGGACACATCGATCTTGTGGTATTTCCTTCTCAACAGTCTAATGGTGGACTGCCTGAAGTTCTTGGCGAAGTTCGACAGGTTTGTATTAATGTTGAATATCAAACTGATCTTCACGTGCTCGTTCTTCAGCGCAGTGTTCAGCAACTCCACAAAATCGTCCAGCACCACAGCACCCATAGAGTCGACATCCTTGAAATTAAACACCAGGTTCAACTCTTTACCAAAAAGGTCGTAGAAATTCTCCAGCAGTGTCAAATCGTATGTAATCTTATCTGAAGCAATCTCCATATTCGCCTTCATATCATCGTCCTCGTCATCATCTAGAGTACCACTCCTCTCCTTCTTCACTTTGCTGGTGGTACCTTTACTGAACAAGAAGGTGTCTGCGGTTTGCACCAGTTTGAACATAGACCTTCGCAGCATCATCCGCACGTTGGGCGATTCCTTCGGGGTAAGCTCTATAACCACGTCCAGCACATCTATATCGTCGTTGGGCAACTCCACAGTCAGCGAGCTATCAGAACCCAGCAAAAACAGCGTATTGAAACAGGGTTTCCCGTAGTTGTAGTTATTTCCAGGAACATCTCTTAGCACGTTCATCACTTCTTCGATCAAATCACTCGAGATATTGTTCACGATATCGTCCACCTTGTTGTGGAAATTCGAGTACAGCGAGTGGTACAGGTCCCACCGCTTCAGCACAGCCACATCCTGCTCAGACCCCTCCAGCAGCCGCACAAAGGGCACAGTGTCCAGCTCATTTTCGTCAGAAACAAAGTCCTTATACTCATATTTGGGTCTCGCGATGTAATGCGTCCTTTGAGAATCAGCAAACTCAGAGACACTCATCTTCAGCAGCTCAATTGGCAAGTTTCTTGGGCAAGTAATAATATCCAGAGTATTGTGTTCCTGTTCCAGTGACAAATTCCAACAAAACGAAATACCAAAAATTCAAAGCACTGCCATACAAAAAATTTTTTTTTTCAAGATTTTTCCATTTTGGGCGATTGTGTGTGCAATGCGATGAGCTTATTAAACAAACCGAGACACCTAGATGGTGACACAGTAATTGTATTGCGACAACGGTTATGAAATACAGATGTAATTGGTAATGAGGTGTATTCTAGTGGTAATACTGTTTAAAACCCCATCAATTCATATACATATAGTGGTGAACAACTTATATTAATTATATATTAGAATATATTATCGGACTCTCCTTTGAACCGTTCGACACGTTTGGGTTCCCAGTCCTCCTCTGAGAGTCCCTGGAGTCTGTAGTACTCCTCTTTGATGTCAAACTCCCTCTTGCCGTGCTTCATCTTCAAAATCTCCTCCTCGTTCATCTCCTGGACCTTCTGGTCGTCACGGTCGTATTTGACCTGCGTGAAACCCGCCAGCCAGTACGATCCGAGTACCATCATGCCGCAGAACGGGAGTCCGAAGAACAGGAACGGGCTCCGTGTCATCATGCGCTGGTACTTCCCAGCAAAGCTCTTCTCGTACGCAAGCTGCTGCCTCTTCGACCTAAACGTCCTGCCACCCAAAGCCATTTTTTATTATTAATAGATAGTGTTCCAGTTAGCTATGCGATTATATAACACTCATCCCAGGTCTGTAATTCAATGAAATCATCGTGATCATGGCGTTATATCGTCGTGTGAGTCCCTCTCCCTTTGCGGGGGAAGCCCTGAACAATTACAGCTCGTTAAATGTGATAATGTAATAAAATATTGCTTATTGTACAGTATATATGTATATATATATATATATATGCTTCTCTTGTCTATCTAATACTACTTCCTGGCTTTCTTGCCCTTCTTATCTTTCTTGGCGTTTTGTTTCTTGTAGGAACGTTCTTGGTCGGTGACACGGTCGTTCTTTGTCTTCTTGTATGATCTCTTGCTGCCGTCCTCCATGGCTTCTTGACGCTTTCTCTTCTTGCTGTTCATGTCCTTCTTGGTCTTTGAGAGGGCTCCCAGGAGCTTGGAGTTCTTCTTGTCCTGCTCGGACTGGAACCATGTACGCTTGGGTCTGGCCTGGATTTCGTTCTTGTGCTTCAGCAAGTTTTCACCTTTCTTCAGCTCCATCTCCGCCCGTAGGATTTCCTTCTCCTCCTTCTCTTCCTGCAACACTTCCTCGATGGTGTCGCCCATGTTCTCCACGAGCTTGTTGGTCTCCTCGACCTGGTTCCAGTCTACGTTTCTACCGACAGCCTTGCCTGCGGTCTTGGACTCGTTGTCGTTGACACCTCTGATGGCGTCCTTGACAATGCTTCTCTCTGCGGAGGCCTCACCGACAAACGTGATGGAGCGACCCTCTCTGCCGGCTCTCGCGGTTCTACCGACTCTGTGCAGATATATCTCGTAGCTCTTTGGCATGTCATAGTTGATGACCACCTCGATCTTGGGGATATCCAGACCTCTGGAGGCCAGATCGGTACACACAAGCACAGGAACTTGCAGGGACTTGAACTTGTTGACGGAGTCCAGACGCTGTTCTTGCGTTAGGGAACCGTGCAGTTCGGCGATTGGCATACCGAGCAGACCCATGATGATTCTCAGCTTGTGAGCCATGTCCTTTCTGGCCACGAAGACCACGATTCTCTTCTGGCCGTTGGGGTCGATCTTCCTTATCAGGTTGAACAGTAGCGAGGGCTTCAGATGGTCTCTCTTACGGATACGGACGAACTCCTGGGTTAACTTGGTGGCAGCCTGCTTGGGAGGGTCGATCATGATTCTCACTGGCTTTCTCAGGGACAAAGAGATCAGCTGCTTGATTCTGGAGTTCATGGTGGCAGAGAACAGCAGCGTCTGTCTCTTAGTAGGCAACAGGGACATGATCTCGTTCAACTCGTCCTGGAACCCGTCTTCCAGCATTCTATCGGCTTCATCCATCACCAGAACTTCCACGGAGTCGACGTTGAAACTTGCAGAGTTTCTGATGTGGTCGATGAATCTACCTGGTGTGGCGATGACGATATCTGGTCTTGTCTTCAGCATCTGTTCTTGCTGTCTCAGGTTCAGACCACCGACGGCCAACCCGAAGGTAAGGCCACCGACGTATTGTCCGATCTTCTTACCCACATCTGCCACTTGGATAGCCAGTTCACGAGTTGGAGCCAGCACGATGACTCTGGTAGAGGCGACCTTGGCTGGTTTGTACAGCAAACGTTCGATGATGGGAACCATGAAGGCTGCGGTCTTACCGGAACCCGTGACGGCACCGGCAATGATATCCTTACCTAGCAGAGCAATTGGAATCGCAGCACTTTGAATTGGCGATGGCTTGGTGTAGCCAAGGTTAGCCAGACCCTTAAGCACAGGTCTAGACAACGCAAGACTGTTGAAGTTTGTGTGAAGTTGCTTCTTGGCGTCTTCAGCCTCGGTCTCTGGAGCATAAAATGCAGCCATTTCCTCAGCAGTATCTTCCTCAACTTTCCCTTCTTCCTCATCAGAAGAAACTTCCATCTCTTTACCTTCTTCTTCTTCTTCTTCTTCTTCTTCTTCTTCTTCTTCATCCTCATCCTCATCCTCATCTTCTTCTTTCTTCTGTTGAGCACCCATACCGAACCCATCCATTGCCAATTCCTCGTCATCTTCATCTTCATCATCTCCACTCTCTTCTTCCTCTTCCTCTTCCTCTCCTTCAACGTGTGCTAGACCCACGAGCCCACCTTTCTTCCTGATGATCTTATCCAAGTCGACATCCTTGCGCTCCTCGTCCTTCTCATCGCCCAGAAACTCCCACCCGTTGAACGCCGTGACATCCGTGTCCTCACTGAACACAAACCCAGAGTCCATCTCCTGGTCCTCCACCTGCTTGCCCTTGTTCTTCTTGGTCTTCTTCTCCTCCTTCTTGCTCACATCCTCTTCGTCCTCGACATCCAGGTCCGGAACTTCCTCCTCATCGCTGATCGTGGGCACAAAATCCAAATCAACAAACTTCATCTCGTATCCCCCGTGTGGTAACCTCTTTTGCTTTGATAATATAGATCAAATGGAGTTATAATATACCAGATTATTCAAATATTATATCACCTCCCATTACGAAAGCTCATCGCAAAGCTCATCGCAAAATTTTTTTTTTTCAAAATTTTTCAAAATTTTTTTTTTGTGCAGCTCACAACTCGGGCCTCTCTCTCTCTCTCTCTCGAACAAAAAGCAACAAGAACAAGGGCACATAACAAACCACTCTGATCAACTAACCACTGCGTTCTGATCAACACTCTCTGACAGACACACTCTTTAGGGATACACCACTTCCGCACACACTACTTCAAGAGTTGAATAAAGATTAATACAGACAACAACAAATAAAATAGGGATGCTGAATGCTCGGAGGTATATGAGGCTTCCGCGGGAACTGCGGCCCTCGGAGATATTTAAGCAGGACTCGATGTCGCCGGGGAAGATCGCGCTGCAGATCGTGCTGCTGCAGCTGTTTTATTACGCTACGGCGTGTATCCTTTTCTACGGCTGGGCGTACGTTGCTGGCCACAAGCCTGAGGTGCTGCGCTGGCTGCTGTCCTGGCAGTACATCGAGTTCACCAATGCGCTGGGTTTGTCGCTGAGTCTCCTGTGGCTCACAGACTCGCTGGTATGCGTCATATTCCTGACGGTGATAGTGGAGCGGAGCAAGCTGGCCTGGGACTTCGCCATAACGATCCACGCGATAAACCTCGTGGTGGTGTGCATACACACGGGGAAGTTCCCCTCGTGGCCCTGGTTCGTCTTGCAGGTGCTCTCCTCTTTGATCCTGGTGTTCCTGGGTACCTGGACCACGAGGTGGAGGGAATTAAGGGACACATTTTTTGAAGGCTTGGTTGACACCGAACTGGCCTCTGGGAGTTCACCACCGGCGGTCGAATTGCGTGATCTGGAAAGTCAGAAGTAATTACCTGCATACATTATACATTGAATTTCAAATAAAATAAAACAAAACAAAACATTATAATCATTATTATTTTCTTCTTCTTTATAAAACTTATTTAAAGTTTATAAAAAAAAATACGACAACAATAGGCCGTCTATTTATGTTCTACTTGCTTATATGGTTTGCCCATTAGTTTAAATGCTTCATCCAGAATTTCAAATACACCCTTTTGAGGTAAGCAGAAATCGTGATGCTGACAGATGTCAAGGCCGTTGGAAATACGTTCTCTTAATTGCAACATTGCAATGATGGTCTCGATTCTCGTAACCAAATGATCAAAAAATATAATCAATTCTTTATCCGTCATTGTTGTGGAAACTACACCTTTCAATGAATGATCGATAACGGAATGATACTCCTTTTGCTTCCCGTCGATCTCCAAAAATCCTCCACCGACAGCTGACAAGACGCTCTCTAATTTGTTTGCAACTTGTCTCAAGTTGAGTAGGAAGTCCAAATTGATAACCTTTGCTTGTTCCTCTTCTGTTATGAACTCGTGACGAGAAACAAGTGATTTTGGATACACAATAGTAATGAACTCTTTTGTTTCTAGACCCTTCAATTTCTGTTCACCGTATTCGAAGAATGTCCATCCAATACTTTCTAGCATGGCAATTTCCCTTTCAAGAACTTCACCAATAATTTCTTCACCATAAACTTCCTTCAGTGGCTTCTTATCCTTAACAACACTGTCATGAAACTTCATGATCTTATTGAACTCGGAGACAAAATCACTAGATAAGGTAATCTGACCACCATCAGCAATACCAGAGACTCTCGCAGCTTTATTCACAACTGGTCCTAAATAGTCCATTCTTTGAGTAACAAGATCCAACTCAGGTACTGGACAACCCCAGTGCATACCCATTCTAACGGACAGACCGTAGTAAATTTTTGTTCCATTCCTATCAGTGACCAAACAGCCATCCTGAATTGAAGTAATCTCTTCAGGCCATTGTGCATCTAATAACTTCAGTTGGACACTAATACACCAGACCATAGCACTTATAGGTGTTGGGAATGTCACCATAAATGCATCACCTTCTGTTTTGACTTCATAACCACCGTAAATACGAAGTAAACGACGCATTATATCGTTATGAGTCTTAATAGCAGTACGCATTGCATTGGGGAAAAGTTCCCATAAAACGGTCGAATTCTTGATATCAGTAAATACAACGGCCAGGTTGCCAGTTGGTGGTGCAATCTCAGGTTGTAATCTTCTCAATGTAGTATCTTCAACAGTACTACGCTTGCTCAATAGAGCTGATCTGTTCAAGGTAAACTTATTATCTTGTTGAGTATTCTTTGTCAATGTTAAACATAAAATCGTGATATTTTCAGAGCAACCATATGCAATAGCATGGTCTTTCAGCTCTTCAGCTGCAAGCATTGGTTCTGAAATATGTTCTCTTGCAATATCACACGCAGTTTCAATATCCATGTATTCCCATAGTTTGTGTGTACCAATAATCAACATCTCATCAGCCTTTGTTATATTAACAACAGAAATATCTGGGGAAGCATGAATATGAGGAAGTAAATCGAAGAAACCAACAGCTCTAGAGACATCCACAACACCATCCAATTTACCATTATTAACGTAACCACCCGACAGTCTGATTCTCTCATATTCTTCTCTCTTGGTCGGGACATGTTGTTTGGTTAACTTCAAATGATCACCATTATTCTTCGAAAGGACAGCCATACAGTCACCAAGATTAGCAGCATACATTTTGGTTCCCTTCATATAAATAACAGTCGAACATGCACCACTTAATAAATCAGCGGAGGTTAGATTGTCAATGTTAGCACCGTTGTCCACAGAGTTCAACATTCCGTTAATTTCCTTATTTAATTGCAAAAAACTGAAGCGCAAGGCCTTCTTGATTTCATCATCGTTAGAATCACCAAACTTTTCCAATTGTCTTATCAAGATTTTATCGTAGATATCACGTACAATTCTAGAAATATTGTAACCATAGTCGGAATTCTGGTTCTTACTATCATGTAAACAAATTAAACATTCGTCATCGTGGCCTCTGAATCTTTCAAAGGTAACATCTCTAGATGAAACATAATCTCTTTGTCCAAGTGTATCGGCAACACCATAATTCATGCCATTGATGATGGATGCAGTGGTTCTCAAACGGAAATTGATGTTTTCATCGGGAACAAGTGTAGTGTTCAGTGTAACATCCATCAAACCAAGTACCTTCAGTTGTGGTAACACGGTTAGGTCTGATAGATCTGTCTGCAGTTCCTGGTTCATGAAAGATCTGATTTCAAATCTTCTATTACCAGAAAAATTTAGATACTTCAGGTCCTTGTTGTTTCTCCAGTTCCAATCATAATGGAAATTAGAAATGTTATATTTCAATTGATTGGACCCTATATCCAAGACATTCATTTGCGGTAACTGTGATAACTCAGCTGGTAACGACAATAACTGATTACCATTCAACATTAAAGTCTTAACAAATTTCCATCTGGAAACCGTATCACCAGGCAGCGTGTTTATTTTATTACCTGACAAGAAAATCTCGGTTAGGTTCTCCAATTTCATCTTAGAAATATCTTGTAAGTTATTGTAAGATAAATTCAATAATTTCAAGTTCGTGAAGCAATTAAACAACGGCCAAGCTTCGTCATCAAATTGGTTATCAGCAGCGACAAAAAACATTAGGCTCTTAGCTAATTTGGATTCACTAGTAAACTGCATGTAGAAAATTTGATTTAAATTTTCGAACGAAAATACGTTAGAAGAAATATTCAGATAGGTCAATTCGATGTCTTCCATTCCAGTGAAAAAATCTCTGATATTGTTCGAGTGAATATCTAAGGATCTCAGGCTCTTCAGTCTAGAGAACTCCTCTGGGATTCCTTCCAGCTTATTTCTGGCCGCAGACAAGTAAACTAATCTTGTAAGCAAAGAAATTTCGCTTGGTAATCTAGTTAAATTGTTTTCATTCATCTCCAGTTTCTCCAATCTCAACAGCTTGTTGAAAATCTCGCCAGGAATACTTGCAAGCTTAGCTTTGTTTAGTGACAAACTGGTCATGTTCATTGGATACTCCTTAAATGAAATAGATGTGATAGGGTTTTCCTGGATCTCTAATGCTCTCAATTTTGGTAAGTTTTCATCGAAATTCGAGATTCTATTATCCGTCAGGAACAAGTTTTGCAAGTTTGGTGCATTAGTGTTGATAGTGCTAATTCTGTTAAATCTCAGATTCAATGTTCTGAGGTTCTTCATCTCAGATAGATCACCAATATAAGTTAACTTATTATGAGACAAATTCATCTTGGCTAGTTTAACTAGTTGGCGGCAACTCTTAGGTAGTCTATGGATTTTGTTGTAGGATAGGTCAACCTGCAGTAAATTGGTACAGAAGTTAATCACCTCTGGGTAATGAACAAATCTATTGGAAGATAAATCCAGTAATTGAAGATTTTTCAACTGAGCAAACCCACTAGGCAGTTTATCTAACCCGTTACACTGTAGATTCAGGATTGTTAAGTTTATTAACTTTGAGATTGAACTTGGTACCTTTCTGATAAAATTTCTTTGCAATTCAAGCGAAACCAATTTATAAGCCTCCGTGATATTTGCTGGGAATCTGGAGGCCCTGATGTTAACCATACGCAAACTTAACAACTTAATGGCACTTTCAATGAATTCGAGTGGTAAAAATATATTTGCGTTATTTGAAACGTCCAAACTTTCAATTTCAGCCGTATGTTGGTAGAAGATAATCGGTGGTGTGGTTAAATCCATATTTCTCAAGTCTACGTGAACAAATTCACTTCTCATTAGACGCTGTTCCTGTTCAGGCGTGAAGTGTGAAGGTGTTACTGGATGGAATAAAAATTTGAAGACAAAACTTAGATCTTCAATACCCATAATATGTAGGGGATCTGATTTTCTATAACCATTCAACAATAGCAATTTCCTCTCAATTAAAATTGGTTTGGATACCGGTCTCAGAATCTTAGAAAGTTTACCAACTTTCAACGAGATCTGGAAATTACCTTGAGTTGTTATGTTGAATTTACGTTTTAATGCGGGAATCATTTCATCAACAGTAGTGCCAGGAGTACACGAAAGCGTGGTGAACGTATCGTCTGTGTTGAAAATACGAATAGCATAATGTCTCTTAGGATCCAGATCACTGACATCTTTGTAATACCGTTCTAATTCGTATTCCACATTATCATGTCTTTCATCGTCTAACTCTGTGGCATGTATATCATTGCCATCACTGATGTCAACACTGTTATCTCTGCTGAATAATTCACTTGAAGATGCATTGTGATTCGAGCTACGGCTACTCTTAGCGTTTTTATCTTTGCCAGGGGCTTCAGTGTCTAAATCGCCTAGTCTTACCCCTTCGTCACTGAAGGATGTACTGGACATTGAATCACCATCGTTGGAATTTAAGGACTCTGTGGGTGATATGACGGAGGCATTTGAGTCCATAGACCCCTGCCTTTGTTTAGTGACACCAAGATTCGAGTTAAAGCTAATTCCATTCTTCTTGGATAGCAACATATCATTGTCGTCCAGGTCACCAGTAGTAGGGCTCATAAATAACGAGTTCTTGATCCGTACCATGGATTTCATAGACAAGGGCTTCTTAGATGAGTTCTCTTCAGTTTTCCGATTCTTTAATGATTTAGAGTTGCTCTTGCTTCTCCTCTGTCTTTGCTCGTTTGCCTGCATAACTTCTTCTGGTGATAGAATAGAGTCAAACAAGTCTTCTTCGTTTTCCAAGTGTTGCCCCGTGGCGCCCTTCGCGGTAACTTCAACATCCCAACTCTCTGGTGCAACCCATTGGTCCTTGTCGTCATCAGTTTTCATACTAGTCTCGGCAGAGATCCAGTTAGGAATATCAGCAATGGAATGCGATTTCTTTGGTCCAGAAATGAACGTGCTTGACCTGGATACTGTCTCTGGAGGTTTTGAACTTGGATCCATGGCTTTTGTAATTTCTGCCATATCATCAAGATTAGTATCTAATGGGAACAAACCAGCTTGTTCAGATGACTTAGATTCGTCAGTTGTTGTATTTGCTGCTGCTGTTGTTGTCGTCGAGTCTTTGAGTTTAGGGGTTTGCTGTACATCCTTTAATTGTTCGTTACTTGGAGTCCTGTCCTTCATAGTTTCATCGTGCTGAGAAATTTTGTTCAGGACAGAATCATCGAACCGTGCTTCTACCAAGTTCGACAGTGGATCCGATTTCATATTAGACTTCTGTTGGATGCCCGACACAGATATCGAGTTGGCTCTTCCTTGATTTGGCATGCTTAGTTCCGGCATACCCACTACTCTATCCGGTGTCTTTTGCTGTTGTTGATTTGAATTCATACTCCTATTGTCATTATTATTTGTGTTCACTGAGCTCACAGCAGACCCACGTCTACTACCTGGATTCGACACTGTGGGCATGAACCCACGTTTCTTTGGAGCTCCACCATTACTGTGAAGACTCGAAGTTTCTGATTTAAGTTTGTCTCTCCCAGCTTCTATACCATGTAGAGGATGGGGAACCTTCGGCACATGCTCAGAAATGTTCGCAGATGATGGGTTTTGACCCCGTACTAGCTGTTGCATCTTATGTCTGAATGCCTCCGGTCCACTCTCCTGCTGCTGTTGGTGGAACGGATGTGTTTTTTGTAAGAGAAGAGATTCGCCAGGAATCTCGCTAATAGTATCAGAAGCATTCGTAGGTGACAGACCAGCTGTGCGCCTATTCAAGAGTTGGTGATTGTTTGCCTTTGGTGTCGACGATGTTGAGAGTCTTTTAAACAAATTCTCTGCAAATGAGTATTTCCTTGCTGTTGGTTGCTGTTTCCTGCTGTGTCTTCCACCGTGGACATGCTCATTTTCACTATGACTGACCGTTCTCATATTCAAGGGCCTCCCGCTGCTCTCCACAGATCCTAAACTCTCCAAATCTGTATGTGGGCCCATCATTTCTACCTTGTTATCAATATCATCTTCTTCAAATGCCATATTTTGTAATCCCGAGCTGCCTTGTATTGGTGGTTGCTGCATCATATTGCTCATTGATAAGTTACTCAACGTCCTCTTCAAAGAGAATGGGCTCTTTTTCACCTTAGTCTGAGGCTGCGGTGTGTTTATACGTTCTCCCATCGGATTTGACTGCACGGATGATATACTATCTCTACTTCTTGTCCTCGATAATCCGCCAAAGGATGCGTAAACGTTGTGTATGGTACTGCTTCTCCTGGAATTCTGTGACGAATTCACTGTGCTCAACGGATCGTTCGGATCGTCCCTAGTACTGTCTCGTCTGGGCATATTATTACACAATTGCAGTATTTGTAGGTTGTTTTTTTTTTACTTTTATTTGAAAGGTTCACAAATAAAAAAAAAAGTGTAGTTTATTGTATATTGTTTAGTCTTCTTACCTTTTCCCCCTCCCCTTCTTCCTAGAAAAAAAAAAAATTTTTTTTTCTTCTTTGTATTTTGTACAGAGAGAAGAGTTTTGATGATCCTTAAAAAAAATAAAAGTGAAAAAAAAAAAAATCCAAAAAAAAAAGGGAAATTTTACCCTCATGTAATAATATACGTTACTAGTGATAGATAGATATTTGTGCGTGCGGGGGAAGGGGAGAATAATAAACCGGACATTGGATCAAAAAACAAGGTGTCTTATTAATATAACCGGTTTATGTTATATTGTGAAAAAAGTACTGTACTGAACACTGTTAAAACGTTCATGTCATTTACATGGGATATATCTCAAACTCCGGATTATCAAAAAAGATAGAACAGTGAATATTCCGATATTATTAAAGAGTCAGTTTAATATAAGGGAAGAAAAGAAAAAAACAACAACAACAACATACCATACGTTTTGTTTTTTATTCATTGCATGATTCTGTATTGCAATTTAATTTATTTGTGAAACAATTTTATTTATAGTGCTGTAGATTGTAACAAACAATTTATTGCAAAGCAGAAATACATGTATAAAGAATATTGTATTTTTAGTGAGAGGAATACTGTAATTGTATTCACCTCTGTGAATTAAAAATATTATTTTGTTTCTATTAAAGAGAAAGAAAAAATATCGAAAAATCTTTTTTCCCCCAACCCACCTTTTTATACTTTTTTTTTTTCTTAGATCGCTCCCGCTTTTTTTCCCTTTTTTTTAACCGCCGAAGATCTGATTTCCATTTTAGGTAACCGGCGGCTAAATTTCCGTTTCGGGATTTGAAAAAAAAAGGAAAAACGTGGGGGTATGTGGGGGGTGTTTAGAAGAAGAGAGGGGACAGTGGAGATACTTCTAAAAATAACAGTACAGTATTATATTATACTTGTACTCTCAGACACCTCCGCACAGAGCAAGAGTTTAATGTGTGGGAAGGGCGTAAAGGTGTATTTCAGTGTCATGGTGTACGTTCAATAGTTCTAACTGCTATATATATATATCAGCTGGAGAAAAAAAAATAAAAATAAAAAAAAATTGGGAAATTAAGGGAGAGTGATGAATTTTTTTTATGTCAGTAGGTGTCGTTCAAGGAGATGTCATCCATACAGTATTGATATATATATATATAAACATATTTATTCATATATCAATAACATCTAGTTTTGATTAGTATAATATTCTAGAGGTGCCCATTCACTTTCTTTAAAGTCTTACCTCTGCTGTCTGCTTATCAGTTAGAACTAAAACAGTCTTACTTCAGCTTTTATTCTCTATGACACGTATTAAAATCAAATGGTAGGATGCAAAAAAAAAGAGAGGATTGTATCCAACATAGTACGTCATGACATCGTAACATGCTATTACAAAGTGGTTTCAAGACAATCCTGTAAATGTACCCCCCTGACTATTCTAGTCTTTAATTTTAAAGGTTCGATTGATTGTCCTAGAAACAGCCGTGGGATTCTACTCTTGATCCGGTTTGAAAAAAAAAAAAAATTTTTTTTTTCTAATTTTAAAAAAAATAAAAAAAGTTGCGATGAGCTGATATTTGACCTTATTTCTACATACAAAAAAGAATTCACAATTCATTCTTTTTATTGTATGAGATCAATTGCCAAAGTATTGAAGATGTTGCCTGACCACTTTGACGGAAATATTGATCTTGGCATTATCGGTGGTACCGGGCTGTACAACCTGGAATGCCTGAAAGCCATTGCTGTGCTGCCTCCAATCAAGACTCCATGGGGTACCACTTCTTCCCCTATCACCATATCTAAGGTGACCACTACGCGGGACATTGAGGGCCACCCATCTATAAACCAGCACTTCCATGTCGCTTTCATTGCGAGACACGGTGTGCACCACGAGTATCCTCCAACCAGGGTGCCCTTCAGAGCCAACATGGCGGCATTGAAGCACCTACAATGCAAAGCCGTGCTTTCCTTCAGTGCAGTGGGTTCCTTGCAACACCACATCAGGCCCCGTGACTTCGTTTTGCCCCAACAGATCATCGATAGAACCAAGGGTATCAGGGAATCCTCTTACTATAACGACGAAGGGCTTGTAGGCCACGTCGGATTCGGTGATCCGTTTTCACACAACTTCGCCAAGTACATCTACCAGTTCAGAGACAAGCTAGACAACGGAGATGAACACTGTGCGCTACATTTCAACAAGGATTTGACCGTGGTGTGCATGGAAGGCCCACAGTTCTCCACAAGAGCCGAATCCAAGATGTACAGAATGCTTGGTGGTGATGTGATCAACATGAGTGTTATCCCTGAGGCCAAATTGGCCCGTGAATGTGAGCTGCCATACCAAATGATCTGCATGTCTACCGACTACGACGCTTGGAAGGACGAGGAGGAACCTGTCACTGTCGAAACCGTGATTGGCCATTTGACCAACAACGGTAAGAACGCCAACACCTTGGCCTCATGTATTATCGAATCCATGGCTCACGAGCTGCCTGAATTCATGGTCAACGGTGACGGTCTAAGAGGGTCGATCAAAATGTCCATTTCAACGAAACACGATGGTATGTCCAAGGAGACATTGGAGAAGCTAAGATACTTGTTCCCAGACTATTGGTAAAATGAATTAGATATTATATATAAAATTTATTTAGAAAAAAAAAATTTTTCTTTCTCTCTGTCATTAAAATTTTCTAGGACTTGGTGTGTTCATCATATATGCATACTTGTTACTTGGGATGTACCCAGCACCGTTCATTGTTGTTGTTGTTGTGGAGTTCGTAGTGGCCACGGAGGTTCTTCTATTCTGCGAGGGTGCAAAACTTACTGTTTTGGTAAACACGTTCGTGCCTCGGGATATTGGTGCCACCTCCATTGTCTTGTTATTGTTGTTCTTTTTCATAGGTGACTCCAATGATTTGAAAAGATATGGTGGTGGGGACGTAGCTGTATCTTCTTTCCCTTCTTTCAAAACTTTGCTATACTGTTTTACAGAGTCCCTTCCTCTCTCGCCTACAAACCCTAACAGCTCCTTCTGCTTCTCGTTTAATTTAAGATCACGTGAACTAACTCTTCTTCTCACAAGTCTCAGCACCGAGCTGATAACGTTGTATATCACAAGCAAACTGAAACCATGGCGCACATGGTCCAGCGACAAGTATCTCAGCGATGACGCGACAATATGCCAGCTGCTGGTCGGCACACGTAATATCTTGAGCACGTGATCTATCGTGAACTGGTCCCTTATAGCTTGACCGGAACGTGTATGCCCCAAGTAAAACTCTGTGAAGTTCATCAGCAGGTTTAGAACTGCGTAGCTAATCAAATTGGTCACAATCCGTTGTATCTCCAACCCTTTATTCACCGAGTCAGTTGCCAAGGTCTCCAAAACGGGGTTTTCAAACCCTACACCTCTAGTAACAACAATATCTTGCCTTTTTACCGACTCCTTGTTCTCCCTTTTGAGCTTGTTCTCTTTGTTCTTGTTCTCTACAATGTATTTAGCAGGTGGCAACACATCCTTCTTCAACACCTCTTGATACATCTTGGGGGTCTCCCTCACCACTTTCTCCTTCAAGCTGTAGAATTGCTCCCTCGACAGCGGCCTCACCGGCGTGAAATTGTTCCTGGTAGACATGGGTGTAATATTAGTTACCTTATGATTACCAGTTCTAGCCCTTGTCACAGCTGTAAACACCCTCTTTGGATGCAATATTTTCTAAAATTTTGATTAAAATAAAAAGTTATCCTTTCGGCTACAAAAAAAAATTTTTTCCGACGAAAAAAAAAAAAAAAAAAAAAAAAAATTTGGTATTTTGGGAAAAAAGGGAATGGAAGAACAATAGTAATATTGTTTCAATCTTGAACAAACCAAGATAAGATAGAAACTACATTTCAATCTTAAAGGTAGCTAAAAAGAACTTCCCCTCTTTCTCTCTTTTGTGTGCTTTTGTTTTTTTGTTTTGTTTTTTTTTTGAGGGGTATATTCTCAGATGGGATTGTGGTCGATATTTTGTTGCAGTGACGATAGGGATACATACGATTGCCAAGACAGAGACAAGAAGCAGGATAGCGACAAGAACAATATGATGACGTATAAGGAGGTGTCTATGCTGGCACGGGATAAGGAGGTGAAGCCGAAGGATGAGCTGTCGCGGTCGTCTTCGGAGGAGCAAGGACAGGTTTTGAATGGGCGGTGGTGTATCGGGGGTGATGATACGGAGGAGAAGCAGCAGAAGAAGTCTGTTCACGAGAGTAATAGCGAGCTGGAGAGGAGTACGGAGATGAGCAATGAGTCTGGCGATGGCTTCGGTGATATTGACGCTACTAGGAGTTCAGGAGTGCTCCCTTCGGGATCGGTTCAGGAGGAGGAATTGGGAGTTGACGAGGATGTTGACATGGATATGGTTCCACCGTATGAGGAGTCATACGTGGATCTGACCACGCTGCAACCGGATCAGTACCATGCGCCAGGGTATACCACGCTTTTGGAACCCAAGAGCCGACAATTCGCGAATAAGAAGTGTTTGATTTTGGATTTGGACGAGACCCTGGTACATTCGTCCTTCAAGTATTTGAGGACAGCAGATTTCGTGTTGCCGGTAGATATAGATGATCAAGTACACAATGTGTACGTTATCAAGAGACCCGGTGTCGAAGAGTTTCTGAGACGCGTAGGAGAACTGTATGAGGTTGTTGTGTTCACTGCGAGTGTGTCACGTTATGGTGACCCCTTGCTGGATATCCTGGACAAACACAAGTCGATCCATCACCGACTGTTCAGAGAGGCGTGTTACAATTACGAGGGCAATTACATTAAGAACCTGTCTCAAATAGGGAGACCGCTTTCGGAAATTATTATATTGGACAACTCGCCGGCATCATATATATTCCATCCGCAACATGCGATTCCGATCTCTTCCTGGTTCTCTGATACACATGACAATGAACTCATAGATATACTCCCATTATTGGAAGATCTAGCACAGAGTGCTGTCTTAGACGTTGGTAAGGTTTTGGACGTGACGATATGAAATTAAAGATAGACAAAATTTGAAAGAAATGGGGATATATACTCATTTCTTTTATTTCACAAAAACAAAAACAAAAACAAAAACAAAAAAAAATTGTTACTTTTTTTTTTTCATTTTAATTAACCTCTCTCTTTCCATCTGCATGTTCTTAAAGTTATTCCTACGGTTTGGAATATACTTTTTTACTCTTTGATAGATATTTGTTGCCTTTATTTCCTATCCCTTCTCTCTTTTTCATACTTTGTTTTTTTTTAGGAAAGGAAGCTGGTTCTCCTTTCTTAATGTGATACTAATGACTATATTATAATTTATTTTTTTTTTCTCTCTCCTTCCTGTATATCACATCAACCTACGTTTTGAATTTTTTTTTTTTTTTTATAAAAACTCAAGAATTATTTCTTGTATCTTATAAAGTATATAGTAATAATCGATATTCAAATTTTAACATTATATTATTTCTTCTATTTCGTAAAGTATAGGAAAGACTAACCTTATGCTTTTTGTATTTTGGTTTTCTCTAAAGTAATAAATTAAAACTGTGTATTTATTAGTATTACAATATTAAGAGAAGTTAATTAATTGTTGCTGTTAAGTATTTATCAGTATTATGCATAATTAAAGTTTGTTTTTTTTTTGATTTTTGATTTTGATATTGATTTTGATTGTGATATTTTTATTGTTAATTGGAAGATGGTAACCTCATGTTTTCAACAATTGGTTTCCCAATTCTTTCAATCACATCTTTGGCCCATAGAACATCCAAATGAGAATACTCGTTGATATACCATATCTTGTATATATCCCTTGACTCATAGTTAATAAAATGGTTTATCAATCTTTCACCATCGACCAGTCTATCTTGTTTCGGGGCAAATATCATGATGTGTGGGAAATCCTTGGCGCTACTACGGGGTTCATTTAAATGGTTAGGCACACTTTTCAAATTCAAAGAAGAACTGCTGTCTGCTGGCGAGTCATTGACAGGAAACCACCGTTTGGTATCCGGGAAAAGTTTGTGAGCACCATTTTTGAAACCTACTATGTCTCTTCTAGGGGTTAACCACCATCTCATCAGTTTTACTGAGATGTACACTGGTGAGAACAGGAAATTACGATCTCTTAGTTTGGGGTCCCATAGTTTGTCATTCCAATCGAACATGTAGTTGAACATAATATATGAAAAGAATGAAAATGGTTTTGAACCAGCCATTATTCTCCTCATCCTCATCATAAATGGTATGAATGATTTTTGCCCAAAGACCCATGGGTTATCCAAAGTTGCTGCCATGAAACGAACAAACATCTTTTCATCAAGCAAAGGGCCAGGGTAGATTGCCGGTGCCAATGCAATAAAATTGTCCAATTTATCCACCAATGTGAATTTGTCAGGCTCATCATACAGTTCGGGACCATTGATCAACCCTAGGAAACTCTGTGTTGTACCTTGGGAATGGCCAATCAAAGTCAACTTTTCAAAGCCCGTCTTCTCCAAGACTTCTTCTATCATTGCACGCAGATCGTATTTCACAAACTCCCTGATATCCCAATCCCATTCGTTGAACCAATGCGGTTTATCCAGTTTGTTTTTGTTCCACTCGGGGTTCAACCCACATCTATTATTACCTAACCACACGTCAAACCCGGCCTGATACATAAAGTACGCGAGAGAGGCTCTACCAGTAGATGCATAAGCACCACAACTTTGTAACAACCCATGAATCATTAACACAGGATACCTTTTGGCATCTTTCATACCAGGTTCGTCATGTTTCATATGCAACAGATCCAGTATAAACCCGTCCTTGGTCTCTATCCTAAACCTCTCAATCTCTATGTTGTATTGGCTGTAATAATACTCCAGGTTTGGTACCAGTGACAAATCCTCGGCGAGTGTCTCGCTGTCAAATGGGTTATCAGAGATGTTCTTCAAGTAAAATTGCCGTGTATCGTCACCATCTTGGTGAAACAGAGACTCCGGCTCAGGATCTGGCGAGTTGGTCACCGTATAGTCATATTCAATATTGTTATCGTCGTCAACTTGTATATCCAA
This sequence comes from Nakaseomyces sp. UFMG-CM-Y6046, assembly GCA_030571395.1. Lineage (NCBI taxonomy): Eukaryota > Fungi > Ascomycota > Saccharomycetes > Saccharomycetales > Saccharomycetaceae > Nakaseomyces > Nakaseomyces sp. UFMG-CM-Y6046. The sequence goes on along the minus strand of JAJLXT010000064.1, from coordinate 11,549 downwards.
CGGCGTGGTCGAGGAAGCCGACAACACCCTATTATGTGATGACCTCCCGTAGTCGCGTCCTCGACCCGACTGCTTCTTATGACTCTTGCGTCTCTCCGGATATATCTTCGTCTCCGAGTCTCGCACATCTCTGGGATCCTTCTTGCCAAATAGATGCCTGTTAAACAGGTTGTGGATCAGCGACAGGAAGAACAATGCCGTCATAAACCCAAATATCATCATGTCAGACACGATTTCATGCAGTATATGCACCGCATAGTTGGTCATTTTTTGAAATATAAAGCTAACCGCCTGTGCTTATCACAATCAAAGCTCTTATAAACCTTCAAACAGTGCTTTGATATGGGGGGGGGATTGTAGTTCTTATTTTGGTTTATTTGAGTTATTATTTATTTGTGAACATGTGAAAGAAAACGGATGTTTGTTTGTTTGTTTGTTTTTTTTCAAAAATTTGTGAAAAATTCCGATGAGCCAAAAGAAATCAATGCTTGGATTGTAGAAACAAAAAAGAATATGAGCCCTGGATCCACGTATTATAACAACGTTGCAACAATGCAGGTGCGTAGTTTGGTGAGGCAATTACCTACTGAGCTTTTCCCCGGTGAAATTGCGTTGAAAGCGGTGCATTACGACAATGCGGTGGTGCTCCAGGTGCGGTATAACGGTGAAATGGACTCTACCTACGAGGTAAGTTCAGTGGGGCTTGCCGTTGGTCGGCCACTGGCGCTGGATAGTGCAATTGCACCACCAGAAGAAGACGACGACGACGAGGAAGACGAGAAAAAGGGACCGGTTGATTATTTGGCTGACTACAAGGTTGTGACTCGTCTAGGTGATAGTGATGATCCCAAGATGAACATAGTGTGTACGCAGATAGCAGAGTTGTATTACAAATTGACTGGTGGTGACAATATTGCTGCCACGAACGTGGTTGTCTCTTTGAGTCGGAAACTATGGCCACGAGACACTAATGACAAGGACTTCGCTATTCTTGTGTTTTTACTGCAATGTATTAAAGACATGTACACTCGTTAAATGTATATCTATATAGAAATGCAAAAAAAAAAAAAAAAAGCTCTGGTAGTTTATTTAAAATGATTGCTTGTTCGTTTATTTTCTTCTACTTTGTATCATCAATGACAGCCATGTCGATTACTTGGACACTGCCCACACCTTTCGTCATCTCTACGATGTCTCTGTAGCTGACTGGGTCAATGAGACCCAATGCAGACCATGTGGACTCACTTTGTTGTATCTCCGGGTTGATGAAGAGTCTTTCGAGCCTTGGAACGGTGTCCTGACACTTCGTTACATCGTTCAAAGTTGCTTTAACCTTCATCTTTGCTCTGACAATGGGGATGATCTGCTTGTCCACTAGCAGTCTGATTGCCTCTAGTGCCTGGGTCTTTGCTGGTTTGTTGATCACGGGGTTAAACTTCAGTTCCTGTAGTGCTTTGTGGATCATCGTTGGTGGGTAACGTTTCTTCGACTGTGGGTTTATACACTTGGCACTGATAATGGTAAGCATCTCGTTGTTGATCTTGTTGAACATCAGCTGTCTTTCCTTCTCTGAGAGCTGGATTTCACCTTTATTCAGAACTTCCTTGATGACTAGGTCGACGTCCGTGGTGCCAAATGCCTTCAACAGGTCATCCTTGGGTGCGACAAGCCCCTTAGAGACGTTAGTGAACACCTGATGGATCTGCAACACTTCGTCGAGCTCTTTCTCAATGCCCTTTCTGTAATCCTGGACTTTGTTCTGGTAGCACGCCACTTCAAACCGTTTTTTGGCCTTTTTGAGCTTGACTATCGAGACATTTGTAAGTTTGATCTGGCCCGAAGGCTGGTTAATCATAGCCATATTTATGTTGTCGTTTTAACTTGTTTTTGTTTCCTTGAAACTATTACAATTCAACAAATCAATGGATGCTCATCGAGTTTTCATTTAAATAAAATTTTCAGTCACATGTTTCTGATCATCTCTTACAAAAAGATGGTTTTTTTAAAATATATTTTAATTTATTTTTGGGTATTTTCATTTATATACATTTACAGAAGAAGAAGAAAAAACAAATACATAATATTAATAAATTGTATTGCAATATCTCTCGAGTAAGACAATACCACTTTACTTTTTCTTTTTTTTTTTCTTATTTTATAGAATTTATCAAAAACAAAAATAAAAAGAATAACAACAAAATAAACGTTCATCAAATGGGTGAGTTTTAAAAAACTAAAAAAAAATGAAAAAAAATATAAGAATAGATTTTTATTTTATCATAAAAAGAGATCATTAGCAAAAAAAAGTACTGAACTTTTTTTTTTTTTTCTTCATTGGGACATGGCCTCGATAATCCATTTCTTGGTAAACATGTCCAAGATGGCTTTGTAGTGGCCTATAACACCCATGACGACGAAGAAGTGCCACAAGGTGTGGGAACATCCGACGTAGTCGACCCACCACAGAGACATGAAGGATTTGTGGTGGTTGTGGTTCTTGCATTGCAAGGACTTTTCGTGTGGGGTTGGAGTTTCTCTGAAATGGATGTGCTTCTCCTTGTGGATAATGTCTATGTTTGTAGACAGCTCGTGGGTTGTTGGGATGGTGTGGTCGTATTGGATGTCGGTTCTCCATCTTTCTGGGATGAAGGAGCCGTAGAACACCACGCCGACCAGGTACCACACGACAGACTTGGAAGTCACTGGGGACATCAGCCATGTCGAGTAGGAGAAACTGGTGGTGAAGCTCAGGTGCAAAAATGAGATGGCACCCATGCTAGCCAGCAGGATGAAAAACTTGATTCTGAGGGGTCTGGCCTCTGGTCTGTCGAACTTGGGGGACCAGTTCATGAACACGCCGAAGATACCCAGCAGGGTAGACATGGTCATGTAAGTGACCATAGCCCATGGACATTGGTACATAGTGACAAACTCGGTGGTTAGGATCGATGCGGTGATCAGGATCGAGATACCACTGTAGTCAACACAGGCAAACTTACACCTCATGTGTAGCAGCGAGGTGCCGTTGAAAGTGTGCCAGAACACAGAACTGAACAAACACTTTGCAGCAGCGACCAAGAACACATATGCGATGACTTTGGCCGCGGTAGGGATACTCTCAGATTGGTATATCTCGGAGTTTGGAAACTCAACAAACATCAGATACAGGATGTAGAAGCCACCCAACATGTGTGTCCATATGTTGGAGGTCTCGTTGTGCCAGCCGTACCAGTTGACAATCGAGAGCAGGGATTTCCTGTGCGAGTTGTAGAACCTGTAGCCGTTGATAATGCACCTGTTCTCCCTCCAGGGGAAAGGCAGCTCGTAGTAGTGAAGATGTCTGGTCTTGCCTACCTCGTATGCAGTGTCATAGTTGTAAGTGTTAATGAACTGTTTCACGTCCACAGGTTTTTCTTCCTCCTCTGTGATAGTCTGTGTTAGAACTACCGGTTGCTTCAACGCCTCTTCTTCAACAGCTTCAACCACCACGGGAGTTGCCTCCGAAGAGAAAGAAGTGTTGCTGGAGTTAGTACTTTCAAAAGAGGTGGTGGTATCGACCTTAGCTGGTCTACCAAACCTCGAACTCACCAAAGTGTTATCAGAAGAAAACGAAATCACGGAATCATTAACAACATCTTTGTTGAGAAGATGTAGCTTCTTCTTAGGGGATGTGTTATTATGATTGTTGTTGTTGTTTAGGTTAGGAGTATTGGTGGTGGAAGTTCTTTCGGAATTACTCACAGATTCATCACCATAAAAGCTACTCCATTTAGATCTTGGATAAGCCATAACATTCTTACCATGTTGTTTGACTCTTTGTATATTATCCAACCCTTTCTGTTTCCATTTGTTTAACTCCAAAGAAGGCATCTTAATAGACTCCATATTCTGCTGAATTTGCTGCATTTTTTTTTTCTTTCACAAAACCAACAAAAGAGAGAGAAAGAAACAGAATTTCTTGGCTTGTTTTCTTTATTTGTTGGACTGATTCATCTTAAATAAAAGACTTAAAAAGTTGTTGAATTCATGAAAGTCGTTTACTACTTTTTTATAAATTTCTTCGAAATGGAAGAAAACAGAAAAAAAAAGAAAGAAAAGAAAAAGGATTTTCGTTAAAAGTCCCTCTCGTACCGTTGCTACGGCTGCTTCTGTGCCCCACCCAATGAAGCAGCAGCAAAAACCACGAGCTTAAAAAAAAAAAGAAAGCAAATTGAACGAACATCTCTACGGTGGTTTCTGTGTTCAATAGCCTCCCCCACCTTCCTTTTTCGGTGGGTCTCCTTTTTTTTTTTTCGCTCTCTCGGAGCAACCAAAAAATTAAAAAAGCACGCGGGGGTGGCTCGTATAAGTGTACGTTCACGTGTATTCTTATGTATCTATACGGTTACATGTATCTATACGAATGAATGTTGTTCTTACATGGTTTCCCATCCTCCGAGGTCTGCGTTTCCGTCTGTGAGTCTGAATACTATGTGGGGGATCATGTTTCCGAGGAGGATTTCGGTTTTGATGTGGTTGTAGCGGGTGTGGTCGAGGTATACTGGTGTGCCGTACTTGAATTCTTGGTCGCGTTCGCCGAACTGGTTCTTGTATGGGCCAGGGTAGAACACGCCGCGCTTGCCGTATGATATGTAGACGGTGTTGCTTCTCACTAGGAGGAAGAGGCCATAGGGGGTGGCGCGTGGGCACTCGCTGCGGGCGTGGTGTGTGCACTGGCCTATCTCGTAGCCCAGTTGTGACACGAGTCTTTGCATGTGCAACTGTTTGGAGCACATCAGGCACACAGCGATGTCGACGTTGGTGTTTTCGTTGGCGTGTTCCTGGTGGGAATGCAGCTGGAAGTCCGAGAGGTTTTCTGGTAACTGCACCAGCTTCAGTGGCGACAAGTGCGACAGGACGTTTATGCAGCTGTGACTGGTCATCATTGTGATCATCAGCTTGCATTCATTGTTGATCACACTGCACAAGTACTCGTCAACGGTTCTATTTGGTTTGAAGTGTTTCCACAGCACGTCCATCTCTGTGTCTACCTCCTGGTCTTCATCAATCCCTGGTTGTCCATTCAATACACATTTCAAACTGAATAGCCGTCTTAGGAACACAACAATAGATTCTATGATTTTGCCACGGACACTGCTGCCGTGGTCCGGCAGTCTATGTAAAAACCCCTTCAAAGACAGCTCTCTTGCATTCATGTTTTCAGGGGTGGTGTCCGTGGTAAGGCCAGTGGTGGGACACTCATCATTGTCTCCTTCACCCAAATGCGGGCAGTGAGTAGCCAACGTAATGACATCGTATTCCAGTTTAGTCAAAATAACATCATCAATACTCACATCTTCCATATCCAGTAACCTAAAGATGTTTGTCACAAAATTGGACTCTAGTTCGACACCCAATTCCTTAGCATACACTTTCAAGAACAATCTCAATTCGTTGAGTAATTGGCACGTCAAATGTGTTTGGCACGGTAAAGTGCCAAGTATTTGCGTCATATTTGTGGCATCAATATTACCTCTGCTGCGTAATTCATAGTTTGAGATAGTGTTTACAAGGATCTTCAACACAACTTGGTATATATCATTGATCCCAGGATTAGACTCGCCTCCGCCATCCATGTACAAGTCATACATTATAAATGCACATTTGAATGCAGTTGCCACTTCCTTTTCCTTCTTTGATTGACCTTCTTCTGCATCCTTCATCACCGTATCCACATCACCGTATTCGCAGTTATCTTCCACATGAGGTAAAATAGAGTTACACAACGACGCACATACTGGGCAATATATCACACCTAAACCATATGCAATTGGAATATTTTTTGTGGTCTGGTTGTGCAGTGCTCTGGCCGTTTTCATATGATGTCCAAGACACCTCACATGTGAGCCATGACCGCATGCTCTGGCAACAGAATCAGTTATCGTGACATCCTTCCCCTGTTGTAAAATATCTTCTAATTTGCTTAGTAATCCTTCGTCACAAATATTACGTTCCTGGTACGAAAAATACACATATTGATCATTTTGTTTCATCATTTTACAAAACACACAGGTCTCAGCTGATGAATCATTAGCTTCCTCGAGTCCATTCATAGAAAGCAGGTCTTCAGCTGACGTAGTTGCTGTGGTCGGTTCAGAGTTGGTGCAATTAGGAGGACAATTCAATTCAATAAACTTTTTCTGTTGTCTTGCTAATTTTCTCATAATTTTCTCTTTCCTCAATTTAGCAATCTGTTTCTTACGTTCAAACTCTTCGTCTCTAACAGATTTTGACTCTAATGAAGAGATAAGGACATCGGGTTTAAAGTTTGTAGTTTGTTCCATTAGATAATCCTTAACATTAACATGTGCAACTTCTGTGTTAAATATCCGAAATATTTCCTTTATTTTGCCATGAGCATCAGTGAAACGATCCATTAACAAACAAGAATACAATAGCGACCCAATACTATGGTCATTGCAGTATTCTGTATCTACTATTGCGTATTCTCTCCAGAATATTTTGGAAAAATCATTGACATTATTTACTACGCAGATATGAATCAAATGCAGAACCCTATTAAGTAAATTCTCGTTTGCAAATTTTTTGATATGATCCAAGGAATTCTTCAGAAAGAGACCAAACGTGTCAACAGAGGTAATACCATACAAGTTACTAAATGTGCTTGTTTTAACTTGATCAATAACTTTCTTTGCTGGAACAAATGAATTTTCGTATTCAATATTGTTCTTTTTGGAAATATGCTTCCTTAAAAGCTCTTCTAGCTCGTAACGCTTGCTGTTCGGCAAACCAATATAATATGGATCAATTTCTTCCTTATATTCGTCTTTCAATGAGAAGAAACCTGAATCATTGAGTCCAGTTGGTTCTGTATAATTAGTGTATTTACGCAATGCAATATCAAAAGCATTGTGTTTGGTGATATGTTCAGGAATTGTAGCCATTATCTGAGAATAACTGCAAGTTTGAAAAGATATCGCATGTATGATTTCCGTTTTCAAGGTCTTCTCAAAGCTATCTATGGATGATCGAATTGATATTGCCTTCATATCAGTCAAGAGTTGGATTAATAATATTAAACTTTCATCAACCATGGCTAATGTGGTATCCAGGTCTGGGTAGTCACACGTAGGTACACCATTCGCCCAATGTTGGAGTCCCCACTTAGATAGATAAGTTACCATAAATTCATCTGGATTTGCCTCGGCCATACTAAACTGGACGTTAAATATGTCGCTAAAGTATGTGAATTCTCTCATACTATACTTCGTATACATTCTAATTTGATGAATTATTGGTGACCCATTACGAACCCAAAATCCAACATGTACTTGGCCAATCAGTACTAGCGTTGATAAAGAAGACTCTGAAATGTAAAGTACTTTTTGCTTATGATCAAAAAATTTTTCAAAATCAATCAGTGTTTTCGTATCATATGGTAGGGGCTCATATCTACCACACCGAGCCCATTGAACTATGAATTTGAACAAATACGCCATGGGGTTGAAAAGATATTGGGTATCGATTCCCACTTGGAAGTTTACAACATCAGCTGAATAATTGCATATTTTCACTTTAACCAAAGGAAGCTTCTGGGGAGAGAAAATTTTTATTTCTTCATTGTGGCCTTGTTCACTTATTTTTTCAAGTTTGTAAATGTTTCTTGATTTCAATAGTGAAGTTAGTTCCTTATCTATTACAATATTCAGTAGTCTTTTTGCGATCTCAACTCTCTTATTTTGGTCAATGACCATTGATAAGTTCCTTACATAACCATCCATCATTATTAAACATGAAGAGAAGAAGAAGTAAAATGCAGAAAAATCAAAATTTTCAAACTCCACATGTTCTGAGGTTTCTCTCTTTAGTGGTAAGATTGCGCTAAACGACAAGAATGCATTGATAACGGCGTCAAATGTCTCTTCTCTTTCCAAAAGTAAAGCAGGATCTCTATTTGTTGACATTACACTGCATAAATCCTTGAAGCAAATTATGGTTCTTCGGCTCTTTATTGTCTCATGAGGTAGTTTGAATCCTGAATGTAACGCAATTGAAAGATACGGCATGAGGTCATCGGCTTCAAAATACATAAGCGTAAATGCAAATTTTAATGTTCTCTCGATAAATCCACAATTGATCGCCATCTTAGCGAAATTTGGTTCTAGGAAAATATTTTGTGATAGTAAACTCATCATACACAATCTGAAACCGGTGGCATCACTTGATACCGTTTTGTATAGTAATGTCAGGTAAATATCCAAATATTGGGCAGCAACCAGACATCTGGACTCATCTGATATCGAGAATATCGAGTTTACTATCTTCAAAAGTTCCTTTTTTGACTTTGAGCACAAGAGCATAATGGATTCAGTCAGAATGTACTGTAGTCTGGATCCATAAAGGGTATAAAAATGTGCGATAGTATCCGGTGAGTTTGCTTCCTGAATGCGTTGGTTATAAGTTGAAAGGATTGCTTTCATATAGTCGTCACTAAGACACGGTAAGTCCCACGTATTGAACCATGGTTTCAATGAGTCCTGCTCATTTGAGACCAAAAAGCCACCTAATAAATTGATCTTTGAAATATACGGATTCAAAGTAGTTGACTGTTTCTTTGTTGCCTGTAGAGGTAGATCGGAATTCCAAATATTAAGCAATGATAATCTCAAGATATGTTTAAACCTGAGATTATCTATGTCGGTAATGCATTTATTGAGAATCCAGTTGATTATATCTAAAATTAATAGCTGTTTGAAGATCTCACGAGAGTTGATGACTGAAACTTTCACGTTACTGCTCTCGAATTCCTGGGCTATTCTCTTAATTTTATTCAAGTCTGTAGACTCCACAATAATGGCAAAGGAAGTTTCATTTAACAATGCGTCCACTATTCCAATGGCATACTCGGTAGGTTGGTTCAAAATTCGAGAGATATGCGATGCCAGATCCATATAGTGCATGTTGCAGTCTTCGTTATTTATAGTAATAGCCCATTTCTCATAGTTGCTATTGGGAATACTTTGTGGAGACTGTGTTGATGGCGTAGGTATCGACGGTGGGTTATTCGTTTGGCTGTAATTATTGTTGTTGTTTTCGTTATATGCATTGGTCATTACGCTACGCTCCCTCAGTGGAAAGTTATCCAATTTGGACTCCTTGAAATGAAGAGAGTATTCAATAATGTAGTCTATAAGTGTGTTTAGTGTTTTCAGTAAATGTAGATCCCTTCCGGACAGGTCTACTTCATACTTTGGAGTGTGTGTATTGCCTTGTTTACATCGATAAGCCCACTCTGGTTCTTTGAATATAGCAGAATCTCCACAGTGGCATATCTTCCCTTCGGCACGAGTAACCGTCCTTGCAGTGAAAACATGACCCTCGTGTATATCTTTATCAAAACAATGCTCACATATCTCATACACTGGGTTGATTGTGCAGGTAAAACAGTAGTAAACCGTCTCAGGTGGATAGCACACCCTATTACAAACACACCCATCGTGTTTATGCAACGTAGACTCTTCTATAAACCGAGACTTCCACGAATCATTACACAGAATCTTGCTCAACTTCCCAGAAGTCCAATCAAAACTAGAAAACACAGATATCAGATCATCCCACCGCACATTTTCAGCACCACTCTCGGTACACAGCTCAATTGCCTTCCATAGCACAAATTCAACAACATCATCATGCTTACTCTCACATAAACCGGGAAGTTCTTCTAGAAAGGATAGTAAGTCAGTAACAGTCTCGCCATTCATCAGTTTTTCAAAACCTTATTAATTCTTCTTCTTCTTCCTCTTTGGTAATTTTCTTCTTTCTTCAACGGGGGAATATAAACTTCTAAGACAAAGTAAACGTTGCCAACAAATAAGAATGTGTCAAATAGAAACAAGTCAAGATAAACTTGTATGATTGTAGATCTTTAAACTCGCAGATCTCTTCCACTCTTCCCCATCGCAGTTAGAATGTGAGTCCCTTGGATAGCCTTGTATGTTTTCTCGAGAGAGAGCCGAAAAGCCGAAGCAGGAAAATTTTGGCCCCCCCGCCACACACACACACACACACACAATCACATAATATAATACAGTATTATAGTACAATACTAAATGACTATACAATCAGTACTATTAAACGCTCTTATAAATATTGTGTATTGCGAGTCGAGACAGTACTGTACTGATACTCACTACACTATTCTCTTCTTGCGTTTTCAATACACGTGCACTACGTATCATATGATCATATGAATGTATTTCCCTAACGATTCATGATACTTCTTCATGTATTCATATATTTGGTTATTTACTATGCAGTTATAGATATTATTTATGTGAATTTATAATAAAATGGTATATCCTTTAAAAGATGAAGATTGTCTGGTAATATAATGTAAAAAAGGTAAATTAAAATGTATTGAAATATTAAATTAAACTAATACAATAAGTAATGAAGTACAGATATAAATGAAGGATGTTCTAAAATATTGGAATGATAAAAAAATAATGGAAAGGTATCAAAGAAAAAAATAACGAACCAAACAGGATTTTCTAACAAGTGAAAATACCTATTGAAGAGGGAAAGTAAAAATAAATTAAAATAAAAAGTGACGAACTTTGTTGGCATATGGATCTATGGTACTCAGATCAGCGACAAAATAACCATAGCAATGGCTAACCAGATGTTACTGATATTAGTAGATCCCGCAGCCTTGTACTGGATGCTGCTCAAAGTTGGGTGAGATCCAGATGAGCCCAATGCCGAAGCACTTTGTTGCACAATTGGATGACTTCCTTGGATAGCTGAGTTGTGCCCGGGGTTAAAACTACCAGAACCAGAACCAGAATTAGATCCTGAGTTGGAACCAGCAGAACCACTTCCTGAGTTAGAGCCTGAGCCTGAGTTGGAGCCTGAGTTGGAGCCCGAAGAACCACTTCCTGAGTTAGATCCAGTTCCTGAGTTAGATCCTGAAGAACCACTTCCTGAGTTAGAGCCTGAAGAACCACTTCCTGAATTGGATCCTGAAGATCCAGTTCCTGAGTTTGATCCAGTTCCTGAGCTAGAGCCTGAACCAGAATTAGATCCTGAGTTGGAGCCTGAAGAACCACTTCCTGAGTTAGATCCTGAAGATCCAGTTCCTGAGTTTGATCCAGTTCCTGAGCTAGAGCCTGAACCAGAATTAGATCCTGAGTTGGAGCCTGAAGAACCACTTCCTGAATTGGCTCCTGAAGAACCACTTCGTGAGTTAGAGCCTGGCTTCGATCTTGAATTAGAGCTAAAGTTGGAGCTTGCAGTAGAGCTTAAAATAGTATTATAAGTACTTGTTGCCTCGACATCTAAAGTGTAGGTGGTGGAGCCGGTGACAGTCTTGCCGTTGGAGTCCGTGGTTGGGAAGTAGGAGACCACGTCAGTCTCGGTGGTAGAGTCCTTGGTGACGGTCTGGGTGGATGGACTTGGCTCAGAGAAGGTCTCGGAGTTGCTTAGAGTGTAGGTTGTGGAGCCGGTGACAGTCTTGCCGTTGGAGTCCGTGGTTGGGAAGTAGGAGACCA
>JAJLXT010000063.1:39708-73689 GCA_030571395.1 Nakaseomyces sp. UFMG-CM-Y6046 | reverse complement strand
TTTAAAACCTTCGTTTTGTTCTTATTATTCTATTATTATTCTGCTTCTTTTATTACTTTACTATTAAATTGTACTTCCCTTCAATTCAGGAGGCCTGGCTTTCATATTTGGCTTTTAGAAAATACAAAAAACAAGAAAAAAAAACAGTGACAACAGGTGCTCCTAAATGGAAAGAAAGTGCCTCGTATTGAGCCTAATAGCCACTAGAGAAACATTTTTTTCCTCATTATTCACATTCTTATAATGTCAGGCATGACATTGTGATCGATCAGCTAAATATCAGGTCTGATTTCATCGCATTGAACCTTTTTTCCAACCCCTCCTTTTTTTTTATATTATTTTATTTTGATAAATCACTAGCTCATAATTTCGGGAAATTATCTGCTTATTGATTTCATCAGTTGTGAATACTCACCGATACACAGACATTCACTTTTTTGTTGTCATATTTGTGGTATTTGTTAAGCAAATTTTCATTAATTTTTTGATATATTATAAATTTTTTTAAAGCAATCTAATTTCATTCCTATTTTTTTTTTTTTTTCATTATTATACTTTTCATTTCATTAGAGTACAACCCCATGATTTTATTGTTCGTCAATACCCAAACTTTTTATCTTTATTGATTTTAAAACCCACCATTCCCAACAAAGTATTTTCTTTTGGTATCGATAGCTCATCTGGTAATGACATTGACGATTCCTAACCTCAATACAATTTTTGGTTGGGATGGCACATAACCTGTATCTCTTCATTGCATTTTGCATATTTCTGTTTCATAATTCATCGATGGTTGTAATTTGAAGTAAATTTTCATATTTGATTTCATTGTCCCTCTTACCTTAAGGTCTCAGTATGATAAACCAAAAAGTACTAAAAAATAAAAGAAGGTAAATTTTCTTCTTTCTATTTTTTGTTCATTTTTTCTTTTATTCTGATATATAAATCAAAAAATTACTTATATACAATTTATCGGCAAACATTCATATCCCCCATTATGTTTTACTACTTTCCTATTTTATATAGTATTTTATAATTTCAAAGTTTTAAAAATTATTAAAACCACAACTTGACTAAAAAGCTCCAGAAATATACTCCATTAATAAATTATTTTTATGAAAGTAAAATTTTTATATTTTTTAATATACAAAATGGTTATTTTTTAATAAAACCCAAATAAAAATATAGATAAAACCGACTAAAATCTAAATTAAATGAATATCATAAGATGATATTCAAAGAAAAAGAGGTAAAGGGAAGAACATTTATTTTATGTTACATTAAAATTTAGTAAAAGAACCCTTCTTCTTGGACTTCTTTATCTTCTTGTTCTTCTTGTATAAATGGTGTCTACCTTCTCTCCATCCCGACGTACTTACCTTAATCTCATTGTTGTCTGCCTTATTCTTCTTCTCCTCGATTTCAGCAATCAACTTCTCCTCATCTATCATGGAGTCGGCACCTTCCTTCTCTCTAAGTTCCTTCAACTTTTGTTGTATAAGCTCATTCTTCAACTTGTCTGCGATTCTAGCTTCTCTAGCATCAACAATTTTTTGGAATACAGCTTGTCTCTTCACAGACTTGGCCTGGAGATGTGTACTAGCTCTCAATGATTTAGCCATTATTTTAGATTTATAACTTTATATCGCCTACTTTGTATTACCAATTATTGATAATCAAAAATTGATAATCAAAAACTAACAATAAAACTTTTTCTATCAGGTTTATTTGTTTAAACATCAAATAATAGAAGATAGAAGATAATCTTCCCACCAGCTCATCGCAAATTTTCATTTTTTTTTTTTTTTTCCATTCCAAAAATTTTCACTCAGTGCGAAAAAAAAAAAAAATTTAAGCAGCCGGCTCCTACAGCCTTTTCTTGAACAGCACCATATTTCAACGTCTATAACGATGGAACGTGCAATAATAAATAAACCACCTGAACATAGCTCTCTTATTCATGCATTATGACACTTTGTTCTTCCTTTATGTGATTTCCACTATGTACCGTAGGTCTTCAGTTTGATGATTATTTCTTATCCCGTCATGCTGCCATGGGATGAAAACACCAGAACCTTCTCTAAACTGGTCTTGATTTATTGAAGGGAATAATACATGTCTCACTATTACTTTGGAGCCAGAGCCTCTGGAGTAAACCCCTTTATCATAAATCCATTCACTATCTGACTCTTCTCCAAAATTATATATTTCTTCCGGCATTTTTGGGACAACGATAGAAGAAGTTTTCTGCAGTGTCAATCTACTCGTACCTTCTCCTTTCCCTCACACACACTCACACACACTCACACTCACACACACTCACACTCACACTCACACTCACACTCACACTCACACTCACACTCAAACTGACTTTAGTATAGAAAAAAGTTTTCCTATTGATTATCTAACACTAGGGATTTTCCTATACTATATGCCTTGATGCTATACCTTGATGTCGCCTATGTTTTTACCCCTAAAATAAAGCACAAGTAAAAGTATATTAAGAAGAACCAGAGAAGGAAAACAAAAAATAGAAGGAATTCTAAAATAAGAAAAAAAGGGAATAGGTTGTAAATCAAAAATGTCCCTATGGTAATAGAGGGGGGGAACTATACCTCCAACAAAAAAAAAACAAAAAAGAACGATATCGAGGATTGTTTTTGAATAATAGTAATCCGGTTTGATGGTAATCTCTCCCTCAATACTTTGATAAAATATGTCCTGTCCCACTTTTATCTTTCATTTCACTGCCCTTTGATAATTTACTGTGCCCCAGAGAGAGTCAAAGGAGGCGATATGTGCCGTTCATTAATTAAAAAAAAAAAAAAAAAAAAACAACAACAACAAAAAATGAAAAGATATGAAATCATGATTACGGAATGGCTTGGTTTAATCAATAATTACTACATGCAAGGCAAAATAAAGACTATATCAATTGCCATAACTTGTATCCCCCCATTATAATTCGTTATCTATTCGATGAATCCTATTAAATTTTAGAAATGTATAAAATATATCACGTGCACCTAGTGGTGTGAGCATTCTAATGGAGCTAAAAAAAAAAAAGAGTGAAAATTGATGAGATGGATCGATAAACCAGAAATCAAGAATAAGCAAAATGAAATAAGAATTCCCCTTTAGGAATTGTTGAAAAGATGGAGTTTACAATTATATTTCAAGAAAATTCAACAGAAAACGATGATCATCGTTCGTATTTCCTTTTTTACTTTTACTTTCTTTTTTTTTTTTTTATTTCCTTGGATCACAACTGATTTGTCAAAATCAAGTGTGACCATTCAATTATTTCAAGTTTCTAATGTACCATTCGATTATGTAAAATTTGTCCTTATTTCATTTGCCATCGGAATATGCTGAATTCTGTTTCAAATCAACTTCCCCTTTTTCAAGATCGTTCTCTTTTTTTTTTTCTTGCTTACGGTTTGTTTTTTTTTTGTTCGAAGAATGTTTGATATCATACGATGGAAGGGACAAAATAGTAGGACAAAAATTATCGTAAATCCAAAACTACACTATTTGTTTCTTTTTTCTTTCTTTCTTGATGTTTTTTGGAGTTTCAAGAATAAAAATAAAATGTAACAGCATCAAGAATGAGGTTGTGAACGAAGGGCTTTACCACAGCGAATTTGATACCATTTGAGCCGACCGATGGGAATCAGACCAAAAAGAAAAAAAAAAAAAGAAAAAGATATATATGGCATTTCTGAGCTGAATAGGGTTAAAGCCTTTAAACTTCTTTATCCCCATAGTCTATGTAACTACCCTCCTTTAAAGTTGATCTATTTATACATCGGAGAAATGATGATGTAATTCCCACTACGTCGTACGAATTTACATTATTTTTTTCCAGTTTTCTTTCTTTTTTTTTTTTGTTATCAATAGTGATGGAAGGATTTAACGCTTTCTTATTTCCTTACTCTCTCACGTTCTTTCTTTCTTTCTTTTTCCAGATTTCCTAAGTTTTACTTCTACTAGGGTAACGGATTGATTCTAGCAATTCAATGTAATGGCGATGCAACTCTCAAAACAAATAAACAATTAAAAAAAAAAGTAAATGGAATATCAATAGATGATGATATATTACATTTAATTAAAAAATGATTTAGAATGACTTTATTTAAAAAGGTGAGGCAGAGGTGGAAATACGTACGTATAAATATTCATAAATAATAGTAAAAAAAATTAACCATAAAAAATGAAAAAGTTGTAAAAATAAAAAAAGATAATTATAAATATTTAAAAAAAAATAAATATAAAACAAAAAAAAATGACATATTAGATTTTTTAGAATACACTTTGTTAATTACCATCGTCGAACACTTCTGTAGAAAAGCTAGGTATGTCTTTTGTTTCAATCACTGTTTATCTACCATATAGTGAATTGAACAGGTAAGACGTTGATAATGGTAAAAAACTTTTAGAAGTAAAAATTGAATTAGATGTTAAAATAAGGAAAAAAATAATTTAAAAGTCATATAACGTTATCTTGAAAGAAATAAATGTAAAAAAAGGAAACATTTTTGCTGTTCTTGAAATTTTTAAAACGAGGGCATCATTATAGTATAGTAAAAAAAAAATAGGTCAGTAAAATAAAAACAATAAAAGAAAACACAAAATAAAACTTTTAAAAAGAAATAGAATTGGGGAAATGAAGCGGTTTTTTAAAAGCCTTTCATGCCCTGATAACTCCATAATAATTTAATATTAATGGATTTGGAGGGTTTGAACAATATTTATCTACCGTTATTGTTCAAGTTTGTGTATTGTGGATCCTGGGATCGCAAAAAAAAATTCATAGGTTCGAAAAGCTTGAACAATTTTTATCTACCGTTATTGTTCAAGCTTAAAGAAGCCTTAGTATTGATCCTGAGATCACATAAAAAAATTAATGGTCTGGGGGGCTTGAACTGTTTGATCTACCATTATTGTTCAAGCTTATTGAGTCCCTTGTAGATCCTGAGATCACATAATTAGGACCAAATGAATTACCACTCTGTCCGCTCATCATACCTTGGTTATCATTGTTAACTAATCCATTGTATTGTCTCAAACCTTGTTGAGAAAGTAATGAACCCTGTTGTTGAGTCTCGTAGCTCCCTGGACCGGCATACATTGGTTGTTGTTGATAAACAACTCCCATAGAAGGTGGTTGTTGAACTTGTGGAGAATATTGGCCAGTAACGTAATTAACGTCTCTTTGTGACTGAGTAATATTCTTATTATCCGTATATTGATATCCTTGCTGATAGTACTGGTTTCCTGTAACCTTAGTTTGTTGTGGATGAGGTAAATTCAATTGTGACGTACTATTAATACCAATACCGGCTTGGGGTTGTTGGTTCGAAACAGAATTTTCAATGGAACCTGGTGGATACAATCCATCTTGCTGTATGGTGTTACTAACATAACCGGCAGGTAATGGTGCTTGAGTTCTTGGGTTTGACATAGTTTGAGGGGTTGCTGGGTGTACACTTGGTGTAGATTGATTTCCTTGTTGATAGATAGGCTGTGGGAGGACAATAGAATATACTGGAGTCTGTTCAACAGCCCTAATTTCATTCTGTCCATACAATGGAGCCCCTCTACCTAAATCATCTCTCATGGCTGCAACCAGTGGCTCAGCTCCCTTTCTTAAGTCTCTTGAGGAAGGCAGATGGCTGTCATATACATCAATAAAATCTCTATCAGATCTCTGTGTATGTAAAGCCCATTTGGAACTTAGCACGGAAGAGCCTGAAAAATCAGTTGGAGTGGAAGAAATTCCAGACATTGGTGCTGTCGATGGTGCAGTGGATGTATGACTTAACATTTGAGAGTCTTGAATCCCTGGTCTTTGGTAGTTGAGATTTTCCATACCAGGAGAACCATGTTTATAGTCACTCAAAGTAGCAAGCAAAGGCTTATTGTACTCGTAACTTCCAGAAGAACCAGAAGATAGAGTGGAGTGGAGAGGTAGTCTGTTTTGATGTTGGTTAAAGCTTGCAGACTTTTGTTCCAGTTGTGGAGAGTTGGATTTGTTTTTTGGAGTTCTAGTATGATCGTTAACTTCATATGAACCCTCAGCATTTTTATTTTCGTAATACTGTTCCTTTGGGATTGCATTCATAGTGGCGACCACATTAGGGTTGGAATCAATATCTTCCTTGGAACAAGCATCAATTATCTCATCAAATACAGAATAAAACAATTTCAGCGTTTCTTCATTCTGAATTGGACCTTTTTCGATCAGTTCCAATATCTCTTGATCTAAGGCTGTCAATCTAACATTGGTGGAAAGTTTGTTTAGAATAGACTTTTTCCAGACCTGGATATGGGAAGATATTTGTTTTTTAGTACGCACCTCTCCGGTGTGATACTTAATGTAAATAGAGATTAACTCATTTCTACCGTAGTTTTTGTTTCTGATTTTGATCTTTGAAGTACCGTTTTTGATAATCAAACGAAGAGCAGAAGTAAAGGCACTCTCGACACGGTAAGGCCATTTATCATGGCCATACATGTAAGGATAGTAAGCATGAGCATATGGATCAGCAACTCTAGGAGAATATCCAGCCAGATAAGATGGTTGGGTTGGTACAGAAATGTGTGCAATTCCGCCTTGGTACGACACATTTTCGTTAGGCCTCATTACACCAGCGTTGTAACTCTTAAGGATATTGGTTCTCTCTATAACCATATCCATATTGTTACCGTTGTTGTTGTTGTTGTTGTTGTTGTTGTTGTTGTTGTTGTTTTGAATATTAGTATTGTTTAGGTTATTGTTATAACTATTAGAGTCTTGAGGGATTCTTTGATATGGATTGTTAGTCTGATTGTTGACTTGATTAAAAGTTGAACCACTAAATTGACTTGAATTATTCTGTGTATTTAGGTGGAATCCTTCCCTCTCCATAACAAAATAGAAAAAAAATTACCTGTTAAAAGAGGTTCTTATCGTATTAAAAGCAACTTCTTAAATGTTTTAAGAAGAAAACGAAAGGTATTGCCTCCTATGTGATGTGAAATAAACTGGGGAAAATAAACAAAAACAAAGGAAATGAATTAAAAATGAATTAAAATTAATAAGAGTTCAGAACTTAAAATTAACTCTTAAGATTTCAAAAAAGTAAAGAATTGTAAAAGAACTTGGTGTGCTTTTTTAGAAGAGTTAGTGGTAAAGCAGAAATGGGTGATGATTTCGTAGCTATAATAGTCTTAAAATCTCTTACGATACCAATCGAAAAAAAGAAAAAAAAAAGTTCTTTTGAATTTTGATTGTAATGTTTCTCGAATAAAATAGGTGTAGGAAAGTTATTGATGTTGTTATTTTTTTTTTCAAAACGGCAACTTTCCTATGTTATACTGTTTTAATGATGGCTATCAATTTTTTAGTCAAAGATAATTATTAGTTGGTTAAACGAAAAGATTATTATTTGTGCGAAAATGGATAAAACTTTTCAAACGTGGTGTTAAAATTTTTTGTCTTATTGAATGGAAAAAAATTTGTGTCTAATAATGTATCATAATAATGATGGTGAAGTAACTGAAGCCCCTTCTAAAAGATGGTGTTACGTAACAATAGTTTTTAATTTTTATTTTTTTTTGAGATATATATTATCTCTTTTCTTTTGAAAAATCTGGTCGGAGTTTTTGTGAAAACTTGATACCAAACTATCTGTAAGGGGATATGATATGGGGTGACTTCAGATGAAATGGAATAAAAAAGACTTGTACCTGTTATCTGTTTGTGCAAGAAACTGGGTACTTTTCTTATTCTTGATATAGTCTATATTCTCTTGGTAGATAAGAGAAATGAGCAGGATGATTTGGTGTGAATGAAAATGGATGATTGTAATAGATAGTGGGGAAAAAGGGTGGAAATAACAAAGGGTTAGGTAGTTGATTGCTTTATTATCCGTCTGTGGTCAGTAGCCTTTTTTTATATCTTATTTTCTTATCTGGTTCGTATATTTTTTCTTTTCAGTAAAATCAAATCAATTGATTATGAGTATTATTCTTTTATTTTTTTTTTTAATTTTTGATTGAATTTTTTTGTTGTCAATCAAGTAAAGAAAAATTCTAATTAGTAATTAAGATAAGAATTTTCTTGAAGTAAAAAAAATATAAGTACTCTTTCAAATTTTTGATCTTGTAAATGTTTTCCCTTTATAATATAATACTTTTGGAATTTGTAAATATTATTTTTTTTTGGTCGGTCTACGCGAGCTTCTGAGTAAAGTGGGCAAAAAACCGAAGGAAAGGGAAAAAAAAATGAAAAGGACAGCGAAGCAGGAAAAAAAAATTTATTTGGTGAGAATGGGCAACAATGTACAACAAGTGGAGTTGATTATTGTTGGTTTTCCTAGATTTTGGTGTAAGTTCACAAAGGAGGTAAATTTCTATGTGGTGATCTGAATTTGATATTGAAAAACTTTTTTTTTTTTTCAATGCAGCTGTAAGGTTAGGGGGGACAGTGGGTTAGAAAATAGTGTAGCGAGGTAAAAATTTGTAAAGGTTTGTTTCAAATAGAAATAGTAAAAGAAAAAAATAACTCTGATAAACAAATTTAGTTAATCACTATTTTTTCTTTTTGTTTTGAACCCTGTAAAAATCTAATTTTATGTTATCTCTTTCTCTTTCTAACAAACAAAGTGTGCTTATTGTTGTTCTAGAAATTATTACTTTCTAATTTATATATATATCTTTTTTTTTCTTTATATCCTCGTCGCAGTGTGTTTGAGGAATTTAGTCACAGTTGTTACTAACGCTTGTAACTAACGAAAAAAAAAATAATAATAATAAAAATAGAAAATTCAGACGTGTTGTTGTGTGTTTAAACCACGAAAAAAAAAAAAAGGTCTTTTAAGGTAGATGATTATTATTTTATTTTTCAGAAGAGAAGAAAAGAAATTAAGACTTGTGATATAACCTCGAATATTACGGTACTTTATGGTTCATGTTTTTTAGAAATCTCCTGGTTTATATATGATCGTAAACCGACAAATAAGTTGAGAAAAGAAAGAACAGAGGCTGATAGGTTTTGCTGAGGAACGAAGAGAAGAACCCTGATAATCAACTATCAGGTCTTCTAGAAGAAGGGAAAGCAAAACAAAAAATAAGTATTTGCTAATAAAAGGATGTAAATAAATTTCACTGAAAAGAAAAAGTTCACTGACTACAGATGGAATAACAACCGAAATACAACCCACTATTGAATATTCTTGCCGTAACAAAAAAATAAAAACATAAAAATAAAAATAAAAGAAGGAAAGTGATCATATTTTGAATTAGCTGACCTCACTTTTTTCTTCCTTAATCAAATAGTAGTAATCCATTTTTTTTTCTTTTCTTATTATTACCTTCCAAGTAGTAAGATAACTTGACGTAGAAAATATTGATAATAAATGCGCTATGAGGAAGGATTCGGTGACCTTAGAGCACCAAGGGTCCAGTCTCTCCTTTGTATGGTTGTTTAAAGCATTAGTTCAACGTGGAGGAAGGAAGGAAAACATATCTTGCGGAAAAACTAACGAATTGGTAAACAGGAATCCAGAATTACAATGAATTACGTACTAGTAGTGTGGAAAATATCCATAATCTACTTTCCTCTCGGGAAACGTGGAGGCCTCAGTTGTTGTTGTTTTTTTCTAATTTTCTTTCTTCATTTGCTTTTGGTAAGCTGAAATGTTTCATTCGATTGTAAGGAATTAACAAAAAAAATGCTAGTCTTTTGGAATCACTTCCTTTTTCCGCTTGATGGAGGGTGCTGCGACATTCAAAAAGAAAAGTCGCTAACACAAAAAAAAAAGTGTCCCAGCTTTTGGAAAAAATATTTTTTTCTTTTTTAACAACATAGATTCAAGAAAATAGGGACAATCGATTGAAGAGTGCTATTTTCGAAGGAAAGCAGCAAAAATTTCTCATGGAAGTGATGGAGAAGAAAAATGGGGCTGGCTTCTGTATAACGGAGGAGTGGAGAAATGTCATGATTAACACTGGAGAGAAAAAAGAACAAAAAAAAAAGGGATCCTCATAAGTTGCTGATTTTTTTAGCTGATAAAGTACAGTGAAAAGAAGCGACAATTTAATGCCGTACAAAAAGAAAAAAGGTCTGGATAATAGAGTGCGAAAACTGAACAAAACAAACAAACAAACAAACAAACAAACAAACAAACGGACCGTACCGGAAGTAACTAGAAAAAGTTGTTGCACTAAATGTTTTTTGTTAATGTTGCTTGCTTACTTTGTTACGCTTAAATCTTTAACCGCGGAATATTTTCAATCACTCTACTTGAAATTAACGGGGCATGTTAGTAAATTGACTTTTTTTTCTTAGTTCTCTTTAGACTACTCGCTCCTCTCAGAATTAAGACTAGTAGGTTATTAGAAACTGGTAAAAAAGCCAGCATAAAAAAATGAAACTAACGCAGTAAATCACGTTTTCTTAAAATACGGATAAAGGAGTGGAGAGAGAAAAACCCTGAAGAAAGAAAGAAAGCTTCTACATTATTTTGTTCGTGGTTTTCGTTGAGATACAGTACTGCTTATTGTTGAAGGCACAAAGCATGGAATTTTTTTTTTTGATTTATGACGCACTTAATTATTGGATCCTAATAAACATATGTAGAGTGTAACAGGGGAGGATGGGGGGGGGGGGTCGTTAAAAGATGTGGATAGGATAAAGAGGGGGTAGAGGGTAGATATGGTACAAAATAACGAAATTTTTTCATAGGAATCAGCGTACGGTCCACCAACGAAGAGGGCTATTAATAGCTGAAATATTTATTTTTATCTTTCTCATATTATTTTTAAGTTGTTCGTAAATTTGTTATTTTTGGTCCATTCTAACGTGAATATTTGGAATGTTTCTACTATTGTTTTTCTGAGTGGTTTTGTTTTGATATTCTGATTTTAAGATTTTTGTTTGCTGTTTTTTTTTCTTAAAAAATTTGTTTTAAATCGTTGAGCCGGGATAAAGGGAAATGTAATATGTTTTGCATATCATTAAGCTATTGTCTGTCTATTTTTGGATTCAAACTTTTGATTATTTTAAGAAAAGAAACCATTGGAAAAAAAAAAAAAAAAAAAAAAAGAAGATGTGAATGCGAACAGAAAATCATAATAAAAAAAGATTATCGTAACATTTTGTCCAAATTTTGGACATGTAGATTTTCCTGGAAAGATAAAAGATAAAAAAAATAGAAAAAGAACAGTGCTGTTGTGCTTCCTTCCATAAAAAAAATAAAAAAAGGGTTCCTATTTCCCGATAGCTGCCCTGGATATAGTGCAGTTCTTTATTTCCCCTTGTTTTCTTAGAAACTCCCAATATTTCAACTTGTTTTTGTATTATTTTTATCATCCCTTCTGCCTTTTCTGAATAGAATGTTTCATGAAGCAGATGTTTGTTCGTTGTTTTTTTTTTTTGAACTATTCAATTTCTATGATAGAGGGCTTTAATGGAGGAAGAAGAAAAAAAGTGGGTTTTTTTGACAATAGGGATGAAAATTAGAAGAAGGGGGGCCATTCAACAAATTACTGCATAAGAAGAGCTGTACGTAAAGTTCTGTCAGACTTTCTTATTTCCATCTTCAAAGAGCATCGGTAGGAATCGATACGCGACGACAAAGTTCAGTTTTTTCTTGTTTTTTTCCCTCTTAATATGTGCACAGAAATACCCCTGGAAAGGCAAAATTGTTCCAGTGTAAATCCTAAAAAATTAAGGAAACGAAAAACACGAAATAAAAGCTTTCCTTTAAGCGCAGAGAAACTACCGTGCAATAGCTTGTAACTTAGGCTGCAAGAGTTTTTTTCTAGAAGTAATAAGGATCTATTTTTTTTTCTTTTTTGTGCGTGAATCCTTTGGATAAGAAGCAACTTGAGAATACGAGGTGGACCCACTAAAAGCGCAGGGAACCTGCATGGATAACAAATTTTCGAAATTCCATGGGGGTAGCAATTTTCATGCAGGTAATTCTGAGTAATTTCAAACACATTAGATCTCGGGAATAATACGTATTCCGATCGTACGAAAAATTCTCTTGTCAAAGTTATATCCTGTTTATCGTCTCATTTTTACTACCTAGCTCGTTTCCATATCGAGTAATCAAATCAAGATTTTAAATGATAAGCTAAAAAAAGAATTAACACAGTTTCCAAGTTATCAGAACACTTCGAGGCTAGTGATGTCGAGTCAAACGTTAAAAAAGAGACAAAAATCGGTTGATATTGAGGTGGTTCAATAATAATGAGAAAAAAGGACCCATAGTGTGATACATCGTTTTATCTCTTTTTGTTTTTTAGTTGATAGCAAAATGTTTGATAGTCGGTCAGTAAAATAAAATTTCTTTTTTTTTTGATACTATGACACTTTTCACTAAAGATTCCGTGTAACTTCATTATTTTTTTCATTTTTTTTGTTCAGAAGCAACAGCATAAAACCCCTCATCTTCAAAAAATTATTGATAATAATAAAAATCGCACCCTTGATTTTGACTCAAGGAAGAAAGGAAGAACTCCTTAGGAGTTCAACTTTATCTCCGTAGGACTTCCGGAACGCAAACAAAGGACGTAGTGTGTTTCATTTATATTAGACATGCCCTGTTCTACGCCATTTCTCTTTCGTCAATAGTCACCCTCACTTAAGCATCTTATTAATATTTTTGTCCTACGACATTTATGACTTTCCATGGAAATGGGACGGCTTACAATCCTTTCAAAAAAAATTGGTTTTTCAGGTTCTTCATTTAATTGTGGCTGCTTTTTTTTTCCTAATTTAGATTTACATCCATTACTCCGGTTAATATTTTTCATATTCTAATTTATTTTTTCTTTGTTCTATTATTCGTTGTAAAATCCCTTTTTCCCGAAAAATTTTACACACCCCCACCATGAGTTCCATTTCACGAAACCATCTAGCTTTCTTGCAAAAAAATGAAATATTCTCAGAAACACTCATACGGATATAACATGTTTATGCTGACTAATACGATCGATTTTTTTTCATGGCCAGATTGAGCAAATTTTTTAAAAAAATTTTTACACCCTTAATGATGGGAAATAAAGAAAGCTGGTTATGCTGACTGAATTAAAGTTGTTTGTATGTACAGCATTTACAGCCGCTTAGTAATCAAGTAATCCGATAACGCGGCTGAATAAATTTTCGCGAGTCTTTTCGCAAGATTTTTGCGGGTCTTTTTCACAATTTGCTTGCTTAATAAAATTTAATTTCCCAATGTGGATAGTTCTAGATTATTAATTATATTGTAATACAAGCTTTTCGAAGAGTAGATTCCTTCCCATTGTAGTTTTTGATAGTGAATGTAAAAGATAACTAAGGAAAATGAATAAAATAAAAAAGCTTAACCCCTCTTTGGGACAAATTTTGCTGGGATGATGAATGCGAAGATTAGACAACCAGCAAAATGAAAAGAAAGAAAGAAATATAATAATAATGGCAATGGCCAAGAAAGAAGGCTTAGTCTTTATCAAAAGTAGTTTCAGTCAGGGTAGTAATGCTGAATAAGCAATTTTTAACATATTTTATTTTGGTTCTGAAATAGACATCCTTCCATTCCGTTCAATCGTCTAGTAATGAGAGAATTTTTAACTTTCTTAAAACTTGCTTGCGGATCCGCTACTTTATTTGTTCTAAAACAAGTAATGTTTTCATTAGTAATCGAAAGTTGCAAATAAAATCATAAGCTTGACTGAGGGTAAGACTTTACTTGGTATTGTCATATCCGGAGTCGATTTACTTCACAAATTAAGATAAAATAATAAAAAAGAAAGAACTATTAGGAGGATTCCATAAGGACATTTGAAAAAATGAAAAGGAGGAGACATAAAAGAATACAATAGAACGAAAAAAATGTTAAGTTTTCTTTTTTCACCCTCTGAAGTTGCCTTATTTTTTTTCTTTCATTATTTTAAAAAATTTCTAAAATCTTCAATCATGGATTCAAAACTAGCAATCCTATAAAATCGAAATTTCTTTTTGAAAAACAAGAATGAGGTGGAAATAGTATAAAAATAAGGAAATTCCCGTTCTCTAATGTCATTGACAGTCGATTTCATTCTTGGCTTGCAAACACGTATCTTTAAATAGTTAATAATATCTATTTTTGAAACAATGCTTTGGTTCTATTTTTTTCCGCCGTTGTTCAACCGTGCTTTTTGAATAGCGTAACTGATCCGCTATATCGTTGGGAAGATATTTTTGTTAGTGAGTTCAAGTTTTTTTGAAGATTCAGAACACTATATCGTACCTGCAAAAAACCACCTGGTTTTTATTTTGCCGCTGATTAATTTCTTAATATGCTTAGCTATTCATGCTTTACTTTTTGTTCGTTTGCTTAAGTTATCACTAACATTTACCTTTGTCAATAATTCCAAAAGATGAATAAAAAAGTATCACAAAAAAAAAAATATCAGGTAAATTTATGCTCTGAGAATGTGATTGATTTATATGACAGATCAGATCACTTTTCAGTTTCTTTTTTTTACGGCTCCTAAAACATTTTTCTCTAAAAATAAAAATCAAAAACAATGAAATCGGGTGATCGATTCGCGACGGAAAAACGCCGGCAAGAATGTGAAAAATTCTTTAAGCCAGCTACAAGCCATGAGTTTACCTAAAAGGAAAGGCACTGTACTATTAACGAAAAAGCATGGTTAAATATGGAAGTGGTTGTGTTTTGATTTTGAAATATGTCCAAAAAAAGGAAAATTTTTTATTTTGAGCACTTTCTAGGATTGGAAAGAGTTATTTAGAATTCACAGTTTCTGTTCGTTCAAAAGTCTAAACCAAATGGAATAACAACCTGATTATGGTATCTTTTAGAAGCATGTATCTGTTATGATTTCTTATTCCATGACAGTTCTTTTCCTTTGAGTTTGTTGAGTTCACTCAGCGTATTCTCTTTTTTTTTTTGAGTCCAGACATCTGGGATGACAAGATCGCAAACTCTCTCATTTTTGATGTCAACAAGCTGATCTGAAGCTAGTCGACGAAGCTTTTTTAGATTCTAGGGAAAAAAGGTTATTGTTTTACTTCACAGAAAATTCAAACCTTTTTTTTTATTTTCTCATTGTTATTTTTTTACCATCATAAAAATGTGAATATTTTATGATCTGATTCCAAGCATACCAATACAACAAACCAGTAAAATATTAATTGACAAATGGTGCTGATTCTTATAATTCCGAGTCCTGGATATGGTAATAATTCACAAATAAAATTAAAAATAAAAAACAGAAATAAAAATAAAAATAAAAAAGGATAAAACGTAAAGGTTCTAAACTTGGTATCGCCTTAATTGATCAAAGAAAAAAATGATCTGGGCTAATAAGTAATAGTGGTCGTCTGGAAGGGAGAAAAATATTACTAACTTTAAGTTATAGGAAGATATTTCGATAAATCAAAGAATGTTGTTTTCAAAAAGGGTAAGACATAATGAAAAATAAAATAACAAAATATCACGCTATTTTTGGAAAAAAATTAGCTGAGCACCAATCGGGAAAAAGAACCTAGAAAATTTGGTCCTAGCTGATCGCTGGAAACTCCATTTATATACAAATCCTTCAAACAAACTTCTACTTTTGCCTTTCGAATAACGAATACACATAATATATAAAAGAAAAGATAAAGAAATAACTAGCAGAAATTATGGTGTACCAGAAAAAAACTGCATTGAAAAGAAAGAAAAATTTAGGAAATATGAAAGGAAGAAAAAAAAACAACAACCGGCAGCAATTTGGAGAGACTAAGCTAGAAAACCGAGTTCATAAAAAGAAAAAAAAACTCAGTATTAACAAAAATTGAACGGCGTGTTCTACAAAAGGGAAAAAAGTTGATGGCTTCTATTCAAGGAAGGATTGAGGTCGCCAAATGAATAGGATCGAAGATAAAAAAAATTAATAAAAAAAATGAAATATCTGTACAGTATCTCTTGCATTACTAAAAAATCTACTACTGGCAATGCTTAAGCTACCTGCTTTTTGTTGTTTTCGTAATTGTTGTTGTTGCTGCTGTTTTTTTTGTTTGTTTTTTGTTTTTTTTCCTCTTCCTCCCTACCTTCATTCTTGTTTACACAGATCATCAACTATATGCTGCAAAAAAATTGAGGGAAACGGGAAAAAAAAGTGATCTGTACAATATTATTTTTCTTGTTCTCTTTTGCTGGTTTCGTTTCTAAGAAGGGTGATTGTTCCACGGTGGTAATTTTTTTTTTTTTTTTTTTGAATCTACTTCCCCCTCCGTCCTCTGCCCTCCATTCTTACTGGGATCAGCTGAAGTCTTAAGAAAATCAATGAACACACATACACCCTCACAAAAAAAAAAAAGAACAAATATCTATATGAAATTTATTCGATGGCTGCAATATTTCCTATGATCTTATGCTCTACCATCACAGACAAGTAAGCACTGTTGGTGAAAGCTCTTTGGTTTTTTGAATACGTACCTTTTAACAGCCTATTATTTTCATTTTATTATTTTTATCAAGAACAATTAGCAGGGAAACGATTATTTGTGAAATTCCAGCTAAATTTGGAGCTTTTAAAACAGATCAAAAAGAAAAGATTGATTCCAATATTTCTTTTTTTTTTCTCTCCCACCCCTTCTTAGCTTCAATTCAAAAGCTTTTGGATCAAAAAAAAAAAAAAAAAAAAAAAAAATGCAAACCATCCATAAAAAAATAGAACAAAAAGCTGTGATGGCTAGTTGATTTGACACAAGTATGATGTTATTTGTTCTCCTCTAGCTTTTTATTTCCATATTCTTGTTATTCATGCTTCCTAAATGATTTTTCCAAGCTACAAGTTGGGGGAGGTGGACTTTCAATACACTTTTAGATATCTCGAATGCGTAAGTACTGGAAATTTTATGAGAAATGATTGGATCAAGAACCGGCCTCGGGAAGTGAAAATCAAGGGCACAATGAAAGGCTACATAACAAGAGAGGTGGAGTAAAATACTGAACATTCGAAAATCCTCAAGAAGTTGAAGAGAAGGAAGGTTAGCAAAAAAAATTGGAATAAAATAACCCAAAAAAAGAAAGAAATACTTCTTTAACTATCACCTTGTTTTCCCTTCTGCTTCCTTTTATTTGCAACGTGTATCATCCGACATTGATTTGTTTGAGTGGAATTTAAGTTCCAGATCATTTCTGGAAAAATTGCGTACGGAACTTATGAAAATCAGTTTCTGTAACTACTGAAAGCAAATATTTGGAACTTGGATGGTATGGAATAATATTTGAAAGAGCAACACAGAAACCTTTTTTTTCCTAGCTCTCTTCATGATCAGTGCAACAAAATAGGTGAGAATTGACAAGCGTAAAAGTATATTGCCAAGTTTGTCCAGTAGGAAGGTGTGACCAGCGGATAGGGTGGGAGAATCAAAACTATTTGAAAAAAAAGGGTTCGGGACACCCTGTTGAACAGCTAGGCCATCAGAGATTTTAGGTTAAAAAAATAAGAAGCCTTTCAGAGAAAAAAAATGATCCTCTCAAAGAAAGCTCTCCCCCTAAACAAGGGCTTCGTGGCCATAGAAGAAAAAAATAAAAAGTAAAAAATAAAGAAAAAAGAAAAAAAGAAATAAAAAAGGGATAAAAGCAATTACAACATCCAAGGGATAATTGAAAATCGGTTTTATGATCATATGCCTTTATTCCGTTGTAAAGTTGATGAAAAATGATAAAAGAATACATCATAGACATCAATTCAAGAACTTAACTCCCGCTATGGTTGCATCAGATGAGTTAACTTACCACGAAATGGTGGAGTCAAGGAAATCCTGAACTGTTTGTATAAAACAATAACATCTAGATCACAGTACTATGGATTTGAATTTTCAATAACTCCTCTTTTTCTTGATAGGGAATGAATGCATAATAGGTAATCAGATTACAACTCTCTTCGTTTTAATTTCTTTTTTTTTCATTCGAAAACTGTTTTGCTTACTTTCTTAGCCAAGTTGACTGAGTTTTTGCGTGAATAACAGTAAACATGTAGAGGTAGGTTGATTTGTATTGCAATAGAGAATTCTTAAATTCCAATCGCAGATATTTTCAAGTCTTCAAAAAATTTATTTCGTCATATTCCAGCCGATTATAGCCGGATTTAAAGTACAAGTAAAAAACTTCAAATCTTGTAATGACCTGCTGTATATTCAGATGTTGGGGAGGTATGTAGTCAAAAAAAATCTTGAAATAAAACATTGATAAAAAATCGCAAACCTTCTGGGGAATTTTTTTTCAAATAAAACTGAAAAACTCGAGTATACTCTCTTTATGAGATTCGATTAGGGTGGCTGGACTTTAATTAACTTCTCCATCTCACTTTTACTATTATCATTGGAATTATATTGTTCGGTCGTTTTGGTGGGCTGCATCTATTTCATTTCTACAATTAACAGTTCATTGCTTCGAGCTTTTAAAAATTAAAGTTTCATCTTTGGCATTACGCAGATACGATCCAAAATTTAATTGGATTAAAAGTAGATATTTAGTGTTGCAAGTTCAAAGATGAACACACTCTTAGTACTCATATGTTAGAATTTTAACCGTCTCCATGTAATACCGGGTTTAATACTCTCTGTCTTCGATGCTTGGATTTGAAATGGATACTCCTTTTTTACTATTTATACAAGCGTTCGAATTGCATAATCATAGTTAGCAAGCGCTCAAAATAATAGAGATGGATGCTATCATACTGTTCTGATCACACTTCTGTTGAAATGCATTCGTACCTAGATATGTCTTATTTGTCTACTAGCGAGAAACTCTTCCATGCAATTTCCATGAAAAAGATGTCTTGATAAGCAAATTACCAAATATGCATGATAATTGAGTTGTTAGAAATAAAATAAGAATTATTGACTTTCTCGACCTCTCCTTCCAGAAAAACTCATGCTATTGTCAGATATCTGTTTCCTGTTCTGCATTCGTTGTATTAATTTTCTATCAAATCAAAAACGGAAGACATCCTGAGAGGGATTTATTAGTATCTGGACAATTTTGTTTCACTTTCGATTTTGCTGAATTTATTGACTATTGTAATGTATGACACCAATATCTGACTGAGGCTTTTCTTCATTGTTTACCTTGGTGGTAAACCTAACGGAGGAGAAAATTTTGAAATACCAGGAAATAGAAAAAAAAAATTTAATGAACAGCTTGTGATGAGGAAAATCATACAGCAATGAATGAGCTTTTGCTTAGAACTAAGATAACGACGTTAAATATCGCTATTAGATTCCGTTCAGCAGTCGATGGATAATGTACGTTATCCGCTCGCTCGTTCACATTGTCAAAGAACAAATGCAAAGCTACGCCATGTATTACTCTTTGCAGACATATCCAATTCTCATATTTTAAAAAACAATTATTTGAAATTTTATTCTATTATGGAGCCCAAGATGAGATTTTTTTTTAAAATAATATGGAATCCTTTCCTACCGTGACGGAATAGGAATTTGTGGAGTAAGGATGACGCAGGAAGGAGTAAAACATCTAACACAATTTATAGATGAAGAGTACGATGTAGATGGTTTTTTGTTACACTCAATTAAAAAAATAGCAAATAGTTTATCTGAGGGATATTTCCATGTTATAAGCAACTTGGAAATATTTTATCATTCGATGGTAAATCGAAGATGTTGGAAAGGAAGCATAATCCGAAGTTTTGTATCAGTTCTATGTGATCATTTTTTGGACGCTATGTTGAAATACATCGTAGTTTCGTTCCTCATGGAACACGTTTAAGATATTTGTTAAGTGCATTTTTCAGTGTTTATCGCAAGTATAGACAACCATTTTGAAGAAAACAGATATAAGCGTCATTTTGGTGGTCGATGGTCTCGGAAAATCTAATCCGAATAAGCAAGCAAGCATATAATAGCACCAACTATCTCATACTGAAATTAATTCTGGAATAAACCGCTATGATAGCCGGATTATTTGATTAGCTACGTTGAAGAGACCATTAGACCTATCAGGCTAACATTTGTGAATTTATACATATGCATCCTAGCTTGCAATATGTTTGAAACCATCTCAGGTACTTCTTTCAACTTTCTAGATAAATTTCAGGAATTGTAGCAAGCACGATGCACTGAGATCACATAATAGAACAAAACTGATTTGATACTCATTGGTGTTAAACCAAGTCTATATTATACCATAACTTATAATACCTGATCGAAGTTAAAAGAATTGTCAATTAGCCAAAGGTTATTAATACCCATATAATACCATGTGATAGCCCTGTGAACACAGGCATGAAAATAAGTCAAGTATCGGTATAATATCGTAGATAACTTTTAGTCATTCTAGAAGATAAAATTTAATGAAAGTCATTAATATGAGGTATACGATCGGTAGGTTTTCTAAAATCCCAAAAAAGTGTTTTCAGGTCCATGTTGTAATTAAACCAAATGATGTTTGCTGTAGTTTAAACCTCATTGAAGCCTAAAACTCCAATGATATTTCATAAAATACCGGAATTTACAGACAATATCCAACATTTAATGTTATGGGCAGTTATATTTTTGCAGCAAAAAAATTTTCAAATTTTAGATGTTAGTATTTGGTATTCTGGTTGTTTTAGTAGTTTTGGCAACTACATTGTTAGCTTTTCTTGATGCAAATGATGCGATTGTAAAATTAATGTGATAAGGTCTCCAAACTTTAAAATATATGTGATATAATAGATTGATAACATTGCAATGCAAAACATATTATAGCGAAAGATATATTTCCAAGTGGATGAAAAATAATGATTGTGTTGAAATTAGCAATTTGGTCTAAAGTGTTTGTCATTGAAGAATTGTAAGATAAATTTAGCTAAATTTCTGACAATCGTAATATGGATGCTATTATTTTGCTAGCTGAGTCACCAATATTACAAATTATTCAATGCATTGGTATATGTAAGAAAAAGGGATCTGACATATACTCTATTTCAATATCTTCATGGCAAAGAATATGGTTATTGATAAAATAATAATAATATTTTCCTGGTCTCTTTCTCTGGTCATTGGATTTTTGGAAATAAAACAACTAAAAGAAACGTGGGTCAAATATGTTAGTTAATGTATTGATAGGAGAGCATTCTGTTGATTTAAGCAGTTCCACAAAAAAAAAATATAACATATATCGAAGTTGCCTGATATTGACGCTTCAATTCCTTCTAGTATTTTTTTTTTTTTCTGGTGCATTCTTCAAAAAGATATGGATTTCAATTAAAACAGAAAGTGAACAGTAATATTTTTCGATTATCTGAATTTTTGTTCTTTATATTGAAGAAATTAAAAATAGTTATCAAAGTATTTTTTTTTTGGTACTTTTGATGTAATTTTTTTTTTTTTTGGTTTAGTCTTATAATAGACTTTTTTTATTTTTTTTTTTTCAACTCCAAGCATTTTTTTCAATATTATACTTAGACTTAAGGTTGGATTATACACTTAAAAGATCAATGCAGAATTAACCTCAATTATTACCCAAAGTATACCTAGCATGGTGACGTAGATTGTATTATTTGGTAAGAAAAAAATTTTCTATTGTTTTTTTTTTGTTTTGATGTTCTTTTTTTTTTTTTCTTCCTTTCTTTCTTTCTTTCTTTCATTATTGTCTTTGAAGGAAGGACAAATATGAACTACTATAATGTCGCGTACACTTCAAAAAATCAGTACAAAGGTGTGCTTCTAAGAGTATGATAGTCGATAGAGCCATACAAAGAAGTAAGTAGCATTAAAGAGGAACTAATTCCCATTTGGCCGTGAAGGTTTGAGGGGGGAAAGCAATTGAGAATATAAAGAAAGTATATTTTCTTTTTGAGTGATAAGAGAAAACCAATTATGTTATGATGTTGTAGTGCATATTTCTTTTGATTTGTTTCTTGTCATAAAACATACCAATCATTTTGGGGAAATATTACTTAATCCAGTAAACTACTAAAAATATTACTAAGGATGAACTCATGCTGAACCAGTCTTTTCACTATGTTTGATTAGACAGAGTATATCAACTTATGAACTGTCATCATCACCTCAGCAGAATATGAAACAGTTCATTATTAGTAGGGGCAGGTAATTATGCAGATTGTTGATTACTTCTTATACCGTACTTCTACGCCTTCTCCAGTCGTTTTATAAAAAGAAATAGTAAAAACCAGGAAATATATTGCTTTTTTTTTTTTATTTGATTTTTACTGGTCATCGATGGACGTTTTTTGTTTGCTTGTTGGTTCCGTAGCTGAGCCGTTTGCAAACCTTTTCTTGCCAATTCTTTTTATTTTTTCTTTGTCCTTTGTCCCCAGATGGCTAGCAGAAACCTATGTAGCTCCATTTTGCTTTGCCCGTACCTTGTTCGGATTTATTGCGCTTCTTTTCCTCGGTTGAGAGATGACTACTTTTCTTTTTCGAATTACAAAAAAAAAAATAAAATGGAAAATCTTTTTTGCTATTCGATTTTTTCTGGTTGCTAATTGTTTCTTTCTTTTTATTATATAATCCTCAGGGGACTTCAAAGAAGTAGATATTTTTGCTATAGGACAATAATGAATCTTGTGGAATATAGTAGGACAAATAAAATTCTATATTGTAGTATTCACTAACCGTAGATTACTTATTGCGTTTATCGGCAAATAAAAATAAAAACTCATGTTTTTTTCAAGTAGTATAAGAAGCCTATCAGGTAAATTATATCTCGTATTAATTGCTATTTTCCTATACAGGAGCGATGCTGGTAGTTAATTGAGCTGCTGAGCATACATCAGTTGAGCCACACCTCCTTTTGAAGTGCGTCGTACCGGGATACCATAGAAGAACTTTTATTAATATTAAGTTAACCTCGAGTTTGTCTAGTAAATTTGAAAATTACAAATCCTTATTCATCAGGACATTGTTAAATAAATATTTATTTGTTCTTATGTATGCGTGTGTTCTTTAATTTTTTATTATGGACTTGAACTGAAAATATTCATTACTCTTCCTAATATCGAAGTTCAAGCAGAATAGGGGTGTCGTGTAAAATAATCTGGTATTTCCTGCCTGTTGTTCTTTTTCTCTTTTATTATTCTATTACTCTTTTTTTTTTATTTATTTTTTTTTTCTTTTTTTTTAAGGTGCTAACTGTTTTGTAATATAGTAAGTAACTAAAACCTAAATTTTTCTTGTATTCACCAACTTTTTTCTTCTTAGATTATCTATTTATTACATAAAATAATCGCACTTTCCCGGGACAATGGATAGTAATGTATGCATTTAAAATAATAGTTTAAAAAAAAAAAAAAGAAAATATTATATTTTATAATGAGAGTACTAATGGGACTAATATACAGTTTTTTTTTTATTATGTTACTTTTGTATCTGTTTGTTTATGCTCAATCACTATCGGATTCTAGATATTTAGCATAATCCTCAGCAGAAGCAAAGACTGGTAAACTCTTCTTTTTACCCTTCTTTTGCTTCTTGGATTTAGTCTCTTCTTCAGAGTCCTCGTCAGAGTCCTCGTCTCTAGATCTCTTGGCGATATCAGAATCTTCATCTTCTGAATCGCTTTTACCTTGGCCATCGTCGTTGAAGCTATAAAAAATATCCTCATCGATATCTAGATCATTTTCACCAACTTCTTCATCTTCTTCCACATCAGCAGAGCCTTCAGTACCACTTACATTGTCGTCTGAATCCATGTCACTCATGTCACCGAAGTCTTCGTCACTGAATCCAACACTGTCATCACTGTCGTCTTCAACATCTGGTCTAGACTTAACCAATGCACTCCATATTTCATCTTCATCCATCTCTTCGTTCTCATCCTCATCTTCTGTATTTGATTTTTCTTTTTCTTGTGATCTGATTGCAGTTTTCTTGCTGGTGAAATATTGGTAGAAGAAACGATCTTCTGGTTTGATATCGTCAATCTTCTTGTCCAGCCAGTTCTCAGTATTTACTGGTGTCTCAGTTCGTACTATATCAGAAGCTTTAACTAACAATGAGCTACTAGTTTGCGCACCACCATACAAAGGCTGCATAATAGAGGAACCTCTTGAAACTGGTTTTTGCTTAGCATTTCTGTAAACAAATCTGTCTAAGAAATGAGATAAACTGAATAGACCCAAATCTGGTTTGGATACTGATTTGTGGTCGTCTTCGACAAAAGCAGTGGCATAGGTTTGAATTGTTGGGTGGAAATGGTTGATAAAGTTTGAAATTTCCCATAATGAGGAAAC
The DNA here is from genome assembly GCA_030571395.1 of Nakaseomyces sp. UFMG-CM-Y6046. Taxonomy (NCBI): domain Eukaryota; kingdom Fungi; phylum Ascomycota; class Saccharomycetes; order Saccharomycetales; family Saccharomycetaceae; genus Nakaseomyces; species Nakaseomyces sp. UFMG-CM-Y6046. Next base: position 49,461 of record JAJLXT010000063.1, on the reverse strand, counting down.
GTCAGCATTAGCATGTTCTGGATCACGTTTACGAGGGTCATACTGAACAGCCACGTTCTTTGGCTTCTCTTCGTCTTCATTTTCTTCATCAGACTGATATTCATGGTCAATTGGAGTGTTAGTTAATAAATTCTTGATATGTGGAACCAACTGTACCAACTGAATCAATAAAAAGAAGAAACCAGCAATAGTACCAACGTTTATCCAATGACAGCATACTTGTAAAATTCTCTTCACAAAGGCTTCGACTCTCCTGGTGTTTGATGCATCTTGCTTCAAAGACTTATACAGTAAGTTCAAGTAAATACCTTGCTTGGAGGAACTTACAAGTCTCGGGTCCAGTAAACTTTCATATAAAGTTCTGTAATATCTGTTGTTGTTCAATTCAGCCTTGACAGTAACTTGGTTAATTAAAACTAATGCTTGAACAGAAGTGTTAAAGTTGGAAGAGTGAGTAATCTTGTATAGAGTATCAAGGTGGGTTTCATACACAGCAGCTGAAAGGTGTGCAAATGGGAAAGCTCTGTTGATACCTGTTAATAGTGCACTAAATAACTTGGAGTTTTTCTCCATGACAACTTCAGACTCGGTCTTCTCATCCTTTACAGACTTGCCACCCTTCTTACCTCTTTTAAAATTCTTTTTACGTTTGTTTTCATAACTCTTCTTGCTCTTCTCAGGACCATCCTCAGCATTATCCCTATCAGTGTTAATCAAAAACTTTTCGAACAAAGTGAAGTAGGTTTTAATTAATTTGTTTGCAATTTCGTCTTCGGACCTCTTCAAAATAGTTTGGTTCAAAGTGATAGCAGAATAGTAAGTTGCGTGATAGTCAGCATTTGGACGTAGGGCAATATCAACAATCGAGTCAATAATAATAGATTTCATGTTTGGATGTTCTTGTTGTAGCTTCAAAAGCATGTAGGAGGCCTTTGAGGAAACCTTAGAATCTATGTCACCCAATTTGTTTACACCTAGTCTCAATAAGTTGAATTCCTGTTCTGGTTGTTTAATTAATAGATCAAAAATGTGAGATAAAATCTGCATTCTAACGTGAATAATTGGGTCATGGGACAATAGCTCCAGGATTTCTAAGATCTTGAAGAAAAGTTTCTTCAAGTAATCTTCAAAGTAGAAAACAGCCAAAGTTCTCTTATTGGTCATCATAGAGAGACCTGGTTGGTTCTTGAAATATCTCAATTTTCTATTTGGTAATAGACCGCTGAGGAACAAATCTTTCAATGCGTTCAAACTCTGCAGTGCAGAGTTTCTGGACTTCTTGCTACAGTAACCAACCAAAGTGTCTAGAGATTTAACGTTATGTAAAGGTGAGTCTTGAATTAACAAAGTCAGCGCAGAGATTTTATCGTTCAATGTACCATCAGACAAAATTTGCGACATAAACTTTCTTTGTGAAGAGTCCTTGGTGAATTCGTCATAGTAAGTTTGATTATCAGTCTCTAAAGCCTCTTTACCTCTATCAAATAGCTTGGTAATTTGTTCCTTAGTTAGCTCATCTCTGTTCTTATCCATGACGTTTTGTTTCAACTGCGGATCCAATGGAACGTTGTACCATGGCATATCATAAGGAATCAACAATTTATCAGATGAAATTATGGTCGTTTGTGTGATGAATCCATCATTTTTCTTACTTTTTTTGCTTGATTCTGGGTCACTTTCTTGTTCTTCCTCTTCTGATTCAGAACTAAGCTCTTTTTGCTCTTCCTCTTCTTCTTCTTCTTCTTCTTCTTCTTCTTCTTCTTCTTCTTCTTCTTCTTCTTCTTCTTCTTCTTCTTCTTCAGCAACTTCCTCATCAGGAACATCAGCAATGGTTTGTTTATCAAGACCTAGTTTACCCATGAAACTTTTCAAATCAGAGGAAAATTCTTTATCATCACCTTCATCTTGGTCATTTTCAAGAATTAAAACCTCTTCATCCTCTTTATCATCAACACCACGAATCAATTCCAAATCTTTCTCAGTAGCACCAAGTTCTAAAGCTTCACGAAGCAAGACTTGATCCTGTTCTTTAGCAGGAACCTTTTTAGCATTTTTCTTTTGTTTCTCAATCTTTGCAGAGACCTTATCCTTTAGGGAAAACCCTTTATCACCTGCCATTTTCTTAACTTGCAGTTAATTGTGTCTCCGTGTATTGTATCACAAATAGAATACAATCACACAATATCAAATGAAAGTTTTAATTAATTTAATAAACGTTCATTTTAGCTCATCGCAAACAGCTCATCGCAAAATTTTAGTCGAATGAAAAAAAAAAAATTTTTTTCCAAACTTTACCCTGAACTGATGGCCAGTTTTTACATACTATCATTAGTTCTGTATGAACATCCACTGCAAAAGAAAACTCAACCGAATTCTTGTTCCTCGTGGCCCAATGGTCACGGCGTCTGGCTACGAACCAGAAGATTCCAGGTTCGAGTCCTGGCGGGGAAGAATTATTAATTTTTTAATATGTTTTTAGTCTAAAGTCGGGTAATTTTGAAAAAAATTTTTTTATACTTGGTATGCGATGAGCTGTTTGCGATGAGCTCTAAAAATGGATAATCTCACATATATACAAGTGCTTGCAATAAGGATTTCTTGATTCATATATCTTTTTTTTTTATTTCTATGTCGTTATACTATACATAAGCTCCAAAGAAACGGGGAAAATACCAATAAGAGGAGAAAAAAATGGAAACAACCAAGTTTGTTAAGCAGTTAGCCTCGAATAACAGGGTTGTTAGAGAGAAGGCATTGGATACGTTACAAAAGTATTTGGTTACCAAACAGTTTAAATCAGCAAAACAGGCGCAATTTGATAAGTTATGGAAGGGTCTATATTACTCAATGTGGTTTAGTGACAGGCCTAGACCTCAACAGAGGCTAGCCGACGAGTTAAGTGATTTGTACCTGCTTTACTTCGATGATCGCGACAATAAGAGCAAAGACGAGTTGACTTTAAACGATAAGGCGTTTGTTAGGTTTAGCAAGGCGTTCTGGAGGATTATATGTATTGAGTGGTACGGTATTGACAGACATAGACTGGACAAGTATCTGCTATTGATCAGAAGAGTGTTTTTCAAGCAATTGAAGTATTTGAAATTGAGAGAATGGCATGAACCTCTTGTGGATAAGTATTTGGATCGTGTTCTCCATGCTATTCCTTTGAGTGGTGATCCAAAGGTGTATAATGGTATTCCAATCCATATTATCGATATATTGTTCGATGAGTGGGAACGTCTAGCGTTGGAAGGTGAAAACGGAGATCAAGATGAAGATGACGAGGAAGAACTGGACTTCGAAGAGAAGGTAGAGAAAATGACTGAATTCACAGCCAACTCTCCTTTCCATAAGATCATTGCACACTTTGAAAAATTACGTTCTAACTACGATAACAGTAAAATTATCAGAGACAAGATAAAGGAAGAAGTATTTAGGGATAAGAGATTGCTCCTGTGGGATGTCATCCAAGAGAAAGAGGAACCAAAGAAGGAAGAAGACAAGGAAGAAGAAGAATGGAAGGGTTTCTAAATGGCATTATCTAAAAACACAAAAATTTGTACAATTTATTAATACTAGAATAAAAATAAAAATAAAAAAGAAATCAGAATTATAAGAATATTGGTATTCTTTAAATAAGTTCTAGCAACTCACAGTTAAGTTATACCTTCCCAGCACGGGTTTAGTGTATAGTGATGTTACCCGGATAATGCCAGCACAGCGACCACGCCGATCTTTTTTTTTTTTCTTACTTTGTTAGCTGTCAAAAAGACCAGCAAATCCGTCCACCGCAGCAACAACGAAGAAAAAAAAAAAAGTGGTAAGGGAGTAGCAAGGAGGTTCTTCTTCTTTGCCTTTCTTTTTATTATTTTAGAAAAACTATATTTAAAGAATGGACAATTCTTTGTTACTTTAAGAAGGATCTAATTTCAATTGGAAATAATCAATAGATCTAAAATCAACCACACTGGTTAATATATATAAAAACAAAAAACAATGGCTAGAAACGAAAAGGAACAAAAGGAACAACAACTTTTGGATGGTCCAACTGAATTCTTCAAGGAGGGTACTCAATTTTTGAGCAAGTGTAAGAAGCCAGATTTGAAGGAGTACTCTAAGATTATTAGAGCTGTCGGTATTGGTTTTGTTGCTGTTGGTATTATTGGTTACGCTATTAAGTTGATCCACATTCCAATTAGATACGTTATTGTCTAATTGGTGCAAAGAAACCAACAAAAAAAATAAGAATAAAAATAAACCAACATTATAAAAAAAAATACACTAATAACATGACATATTATGATAAGATTATTGTTTGGATAATGTAATTAAGAACCATTGCATGTAATTAATATCCTTTTCTTCCAAAAGTTTTTTTTTTTTATTCCTGATACTGGGTTTCAGGAAATAAGGAGATTTACTTTTTGGAGAATAAGAAAGTGAACATCAAATGGATAAGGGAACACTTTTTTTTTTTTACTTTCTTATCTGCAATCAAAGAGTACTTATTATAAGAATATAATATCTAATTGTAATTTATAGCCTTTTATTTTTTTTTTGTCGAAAAAAAATAAAAATAAAAAAAATAAAAAACATTGTGATTAAAAAGTTTGATAATTGTTTCAGGAATTATTATATAAAACTATTTCAATACAAGATAGAAGAGATGATGAAGGCTGAGTAAAATCAATGCAATATCATTCAAATGAGGTATATAAGTTTGTAAAGAATGGAGTAATTTGAACAACCCCTCAATTGCCTCTTTTGTTCAATATGTTTGTGGTTACTTGATCACTCTCAAAGAGAGGAAAACAATTTAAAGGGTTTTTAATATACTATGGATGTTAAAAGTACCAGAAAAAGTAATAATAGTACAGTATCGTATGGAGTTTCTATGGGTAATGACAATGATCCAGACACTAGCTCCTCAATTGAGGACAACATTTCCAAAATTATTGGACGTAAACCGGATGGGAGGTTGGATCGTATAGATACTATATTTTTACAGCCTGAGATTGAACAATTGAAACCAAAATCAAAAAAAGTGTTTAAACCTTTAAAACCGTTAATAAATTTAAAGAAAAAATTGGTTATCAAGACAAACTTCGACGCAATTGCAAAAGATAAGAAATCAAAGAAAACATTGCTTAGCGAAGAACTGAGTCTACGTGCTGAAAATACAAATCGGATTGACCATGAGTACAGAAAATTTATTGACAAAACCATGTTTGTGACGCCGTCGAAGGAAACATTGAATGATATCAATGGTTTAGCAAGAGATGAGAATACTCCTGAAATGCAAGAATCGCTGATGGACGTCGATGAAGTATTCGATATAGCACTTGCAAATTATTTCAAAATCCATTACAATATCATAGCTGATAAACATAGAGGAAATGGCGAGGTGAAAAGAAATAAATTATTTGAAGTTTTAGTTTCACCTAAAACTCCGAGGGATAACGGTAGAAACTTTGTCGATGATTTTGGATGTTTAAGCGAGCTCATTGACGTCAAAGAGGATATGTTGATACCGAAACATATTGTAACTGCACCACCGCGATCAATACAGAGACCTATTATAGCAGATAAAGATAACATAAAACAGTTCTATACACCAGTATCAAGCCCTACCACAAGCATAAAATAGAGTCATCTGGAGTAATATTTGTTCTAATGTACCACTTTCTTCTTTTCGTTATATCTTTGGGTTGAGGAGGCACTCATTTTTCCCACTATATTGTACTCTTAGTTTTCATATAAATAGAAAAGAAAAAAAAATATTATGGGACATGCTATATATAGTATTTAATCAACAATTCTGTTATTATATTCCTGCAGTCCTGAACAGTGTCATTATATACATTGCTGGGACAAAGGTTAACACTAGTCGTTGAACATGCGGTTTACACTTTAAAAACAAAAAAATTAATGATTTCGCCCAGGATCGAACTGGGGACGTTCTGCGTGTTAAGCAGATGCCATAACCAACTAGACCACGAAACCATACTAACCTATATTTTTTGAGGTGTCTGTAATCCACTGCTCTTATTAATTCCAGTATGCTGTGATATATAAGTATCCGTAACAATACCGGTATATAACTCGTACCAGTTGCGAATAAGTTTACGGTAAAAACTTATGAGATCTGGCCTATAAAACTCAAGTACAAATAATGTATTATCTAATACCCAAATATAACTTTATATAAACACAATCAATTCTTTCTTTATATTTTAGATTTGTTTTATTTAAATTTGTATATATACTCAATATTACAAACGTTTATGCTTACAATAGCAGGAGGTTTCCATTTTATAGTTAGAAAAGAAATACATAGAACTATAACGTTACTCTGTTTACGTCTGAGATGACAACTCACCCAGCGGTAAGATGTATTATTAACGGATTTATCATCGGGGCTATATTCTTCAATATAATTGAAAAAAGAATTTTTTAAACCTAATACTCTATGTTAGAAATCTGGTATTTTCTTTGAGACAGGTTGGATTCCTTTTACCTTTTTTTTTGTACGTTTAATCTTATACCTGACACAAATTTGTAAATTAGGACCTAAGCAAAATTTAAGGATCATTAAAGGAAGAAAATTTTTTGATCAATCCTTATAGTATGTACGTTAATTTCAGTGAATGTTTTCTTTGCAATCAAAATGATATTCTTTTTTTTTACCATTTTACATTTATTTCGTGCTCCATAATGAATTTGCCAAGATGTAATAATTGCTATTTATAGTTGGCACAAAATATGCTCAAAACCTGGCAAGGTACGTGCATATAAATAGGTTAACTGCATTCTTAGTTCTTATAAAAATTACTACTGTTTACTTAGTTATCTATTATAATCCATTCTCAACAATTATTCAAAGTATAGTAACTATAGTAAATTCGAACTCAGAGTTGGTTACTGAACAATATATATTATCAATATTTCTGTTATAGCTTTTTAATCAATAGGTACTGTTAAAAAGGAGTAATTGAGTATTAGGTATGCACGAACTGGAGGCACTAGCTATCCATGCTACAACTTTGTTAAGTAAAGAGGTTAATAAGGTTATTGGTTACAATCCTGGTTCATTGGCAAAGGTCATCAAAGCTGATGAAGAAATAATAATTCAAGCTGCTAACGGCGAGGGGACTCTCAAGGCAGGTGAAATCTTTTCAGTTGATATTGATTTTAGTAGTGAGTTCCAAAGATTGAGTCACCAGGATAATCGGTTAATTTATCGTCCAAAGTCTGCTTTTCCAGTTAGAGATAATAGGAAACATTTAATTTTGAACAGTTGTCAGGCAAATACTTGGCGTTCGATGGAATTTGCAACTTTAGTTTTGGCATATATTGCTACAAACTCAAAGTTGTATTTCGAAATGGACCGTAATAACAATGCACCAGCTTCACCTCCAATTCGGTTAAGCAATAATTCGACAGAAGGAACGTTGATATACTCTCTAATTAGCGACGAAAGTGATGAAAGTGAAGCGGTTGAGGTTATTAAAGTGGTGAATTCTGATGGTACTGAGTCGAAAAAGCGGAAAAGATCTAGAATGAGTAGAAGCGAAGTACAAATGCAAAGAGAGGTTGGTTATAAAATTATTATGGAACGGTTAAGTCATAATAAGCATGTACCAACAAAAGTCGTTGCCGAGTACCTTGGTTACAGTATGTTTCATTTCCACAGGTGCTTTTTAGTATATGTTGGTGTAACAGTACAAGAATACACAAATATTTGTACTAGAATATATACTAAAAATAAGAAGACATTCCAGAAAATCAAGAATATCATTGCCAAGCGTAGTTTCAAATCTATTGGTGTTGACAGTTTGTTAGCTAATGGTGGTTTATCGTTGAAGATGATAGGTTCTCAAATAGCTATAGAACCGCCTTTAAAGTTTCAGCTGTTGGCAAAAGATTGTATCATTATTTCAGAGCAGTATTCATTAAAAGCTAAGAGAGTAAAATTGGCAAATGTAATTAACGGAGGGAAGAGAAGTCATGGTACACGGGATAGAAATACCAGAGGTAAGCTTATCGAGAACAGTTTATCTACTATCGCCCCATTTAAAGACCCTTATTTTGTTTTTCAGAGTTATGAACAGATATTCAATAATAAGATGAATGGAGGTCTTGAGACACATGAAAGTCGCTCACATAGAACCGCTTGTCCAGAGAAAAGTCTTTCAGTAGAACCTGAAAAAAAGGAAGTTGTGAATGATACTACCATAGAATATACCACTGGCCCACAATGTGAGGGAACCCGATGCAATGACACCTTGAAATTTTACTATACCTTACCATTACAAGACTCGACTAAGATTTTCAATGATACTGAACAAGAATATTCTTTTCGGGACTTGTCGCATAGAGAGTTCGATACTTCTGTTCATAGCAGTGTCATCTTAAGTCCAGGTCATTTTATTGAAGACATTGATAATTTTTTGAGCGATTTAGGAAAGCCCTTTAGTAATTATTCACCTGTACCACGCCATGAAATATCTGGAGACTATGGTGATGTTAGTTCTATTGGTTTAAAAATTGGTTCTGCTGTGAATTCTATAAAAAGTGGTAGGACTCTTATTAACAGTATCACCCCGGAAGAAATTTTAAAAAGTTCAAGTAGCAACAGTTCTAGGGAAACTTCAAGAGATAATTCATTAAGAAATATATGTCGAAAAAAACGAGCAATAAAGTCCAGGTCAATCTCGGATGTTTTTTTTCAAGAATGTGCCAAGTTATTTGGACCAACAGTTTATAAATCAAATTGCAACAGCAATAACGATTTAACTTTCAAAGAAACAGGTCTAGACTCTAATAATTTATTCCAGGAGGTGAATGAGTATGTTGGTAATTGGAAAGATATTGAGAAAGTCACTTACAAGAATAAGTTTGATGGGAACACTCATATAAATGGGACACCTGACTTAGATGTTGATGAAGCTTTAAATCAAGAACTACATGAGGACATGAAAGCCAACAATTCAATGATTAGTTGCTGAAGTTGAGAAAATCACATAATAAGAAAGCTAGACGAATTAAAAGAGACTAAATTGTAAAGGGATTTTAAATAATAACAGAACTTTTAATAAAAGAGAAAAAAAAGAAATACGGACAATCATCTACCATTTTTTGTATGGGACTTTAGGCTCCTTTAAAGATGAGGATAAAACTATTCACTTTGAATTAAATAATGATATAAAAATAATCCAGAAAGCAATTATATAATAAGACTTTTAAATTCAATCTCGAATGCTCTCCATTGTTACAGTACTATGTGACAGAGAATAATCGTATGGAAATTCGCACTTATGTTTACATAAGGAATCTTGTTTTAAGAGAGTTAATACTCACATACATACAGCAAAATTTTTAACAGAAAAAAAAAATCAATTGACAAAATAATAGTCCTGATACATATTATTTAGAAAAAAAAAAAGTAAAAAAAAACAGGTTATGAGCCCTTAATCTTTCAGCCGATGTTATCCTGCGCATCGGGAAAACCCTGACTATATAGGGTGGGAAATTTAGGATGAAAGTATCCATCTTTCAGAGCCTAACGACGTGTTTCTTTACTATCCTAAAAAACCGACAAAAAGGGAGATGCCCCCTTTGCGTGGAGGTCTTGTATTTCTCAAAATAAGGTTGAAACTACCAATCTTTCAGAGCCTAACGACGTGTTTCTTTACTATCCCAAAAAACCGACAAAAAGGGAGATGCCCCCTTTGCGTGGAGGTCTTGTATTTC